>CM034362.1:42824927-42907675 GCA_019925275.1 Mytilus edulis
TAATAATAATTAAAAACCAATTGTTCAAAGAACAATTGAAGGTCTTTCCACAAGTAAAGATCTATTTTATTATCAAAATATTAAAAATCAATCTAAAATGTCAGTTCCTATGACTTTATAATGTATAAATATGAATTTAAAGCAAAGGTCAAAATCTAGAACGTCCTATTAACCTTTGACCTTGACCTCAATTTCAAGGTCACCAAAACCAAGGACCTCAAACAAAAAGACCCTAGGTCTGTAATATGTATGGTTAATGCGTTATATCACTATAGGCATGATTTTAAATATAAGATGGCGAAAACTCTCATTTATTGTTTACGCACCCTTCCAACCAAAATTTATAAGTTACAACATGTCGCAACTCACAATTTTGTAAAAAGAATTTGTCAATATCTTTCAACGGTTGTTGAAAATAAAGAAAATAAGCCAAAATCAAAATTTAGAATATGACTTGACTTGACCTTGACCTTATTTCATTTTTTGGACCACGGACCTCAAATCTAAAGATTTTAGGCCTATATCACTGATGATTTACCAGTAAGAAACGCATATCACTTATATCAAATGCATAAGGGGAAATAACTCTCATATGGAGTCTCTGGATAGCTTCGGTCCAAATGAATATTCTAATCCTGAAGACGTAACAAGCAATTTGGTAAAATAAATTTGTCGTAATCTTTTACGGTTGCGAAGGAGTAGTGGCCACAAGAATAACAGTGTTTGGGGAGATAACTCTTACAACGTAAAGTATTTTGTTACGCAGTTGTAAATTTTTAAAGCGTATATAAACTATACGACATCATATTCCAAATATCTAAGCAACATCATTTGAAACATCAATAATACGCAAGAAAAAAATTTAGGCGAAGAAAAAAAAAAAAAAAAATAATAATAATTAAAAACCAATTGTTCAGAGAACAATTGTAGGTCTTTCCACTAGTAAAGATCTATTTTGATATTGAAATATGAAAAATCAGTTTAAAATGTTAGTTCCAATGGCTTTATGATGTATTTATATGAATTTAAAGCAAAGGTCAAAATCTAGAACGTCATATTAACCTATGACCTTGACCTCCATTTCAAGTTCACAAACCAAGGACCTTTAATCAAAAGACCCTAGGTCTTTAATATGTTTGGTTTATTAGTAATATCACTTTACGTGTAATTCAAAATGTAAGATTGGCAAACACTCCCATTTATTGTCTGCGCACCCTTTCAACCAAAATATACAAGTAAGGACATGTCGCAACTAACAATTTATGAAAAATTATTTGTCGATATGTCATAAGGTATTTGAAAATAAATGAAAAATTAGCCAAAATCTAAATTTAGAATATGACCTTGACCTTTGACCTTGACCTCATTTTTATTATTTTGGACCAAGGACCTCAAATCTAAAGATCCTATGTCTTTATCACTTATGGTTTACCATTTAGAAATGCATATCACTTAATTAAATGGAAAAGGGGGAATAACTCTCATATGGAGTCTCCATAAAGCTTCGGTCCAAATGAATATCCTAATCCTGAAGATGTAACTAGCAATTTGGTAAAATAAATTTGTCGTAATCTTTAACGGCTGCGAAGGAGTAGTGGCCACAAGAAAAACAGTGTTTGGGGAGATAACTCTTATAACGTAAAGTATTTTGTTACGCAGTTGTAAATTTTTAAAGCGTATAAACTATACGATACCATATTCCAAATATCTAAGCGACATCTTTTGAAACATCAATAATACGCAAGTAAAAAAATTAGGCGGAAGAAAAAAAGAAAAAAATAATAATAATAATAATCAGAACAAATTCAATAGGTCTTTCCACGGAAAGGTGGAAAGACCTAATAATAATCAGAACAAAACCTATAGGTCTTTCCATGGAAAGGTGGAAAGACCTAATAATCAGAACAAACCCTATAGGTCTTTCCACGGAAAGGTGGAAAGACCTAATAATCAGAACAAAAACAATAAGTCTTTCCACAGAAAAGTGGAAAGACTTAATAATCAGAACAAACCCTATAGGTCTTTCCACGGAAAGGTGGAAAGACCTAATAATAATAATAATTAAAAACCAATTGTTCAGAGAACAATTGTAGGTCTTTCCACTAGTAAAGATCTATTTTGATATTGAAATATTAAAAATCAGTTTAAAATGTTAGTTCCTATGGCTTTATGATGTATTTATATGAATTTAAAGCAAAGGTCAAAATCTAGAACGTCATATCAACCTATGACCTTGACCTCAATTTCAAGTTCACAAACCAAGGACCTTAAATCAAAAGACCCAAGGTCTTTAATATGTTTGGTTTATTAGTAATATCACTTTACGCGTAATTCTAAATGTAAGATGGGCAAAAACTCCCATTTATTGTCTGCGCACCCTTTCAATCAAAATATACAAGTAAGGACATGTCGCAACTAACAATTTATGAAAAATTATTTGTCGATATGTCATAAGGTATTTGAAAACAAATGAAAATAAGCCAAAATCAAAATTTAGAATATGACCTTGACCTTTGACCTTGACCTCATTTTTATTATTTTCGACCAAGGACCCCAAATCTAAAGACCCTATATCTTTATCACTTATGGTTTACCATTTAGAAATGCATATCACTTAATTAAATGGAAAAGGGGGAATAAATCTCATATGGAGTCTCCGTAAAGCTTCGGTCCAAATGAATATCCTAATCCTGAAGATGTAACGAGCAATTTGGTAAAATAAATTTGTCGTAATCTTTAACGGTTGCGAAGGAGTAGTGGCCACAAGAAAAACAGTGTTTGGGGAGATAACTCTTACAACGTAAAGTATTTTGTTACACAGTTGTAAAGTTTTAAAGCGTATAAACTATACGATACCATATTCCAAATATCTAAGCGACATCTTTTGAAACATCAATAATACGCAAGAAAAAAAATTAGGCGGAAGAAAAAAAAAAAAAATAATAATAATAATAATAATCAGAACAAATTCAATAGGTCTTTCCACGGAAAGGTGGAAAGACCTAATAATAATAATCAGAACAAATTCAATAGGTCTTTCCACGGAAAGGTGGAAAGACCTAATAATAATTAAAAACCAATTGTTCAAAGAACAATTGAAGGTCTTTCCATCGAAACAATGTATTTTGATATGAAAAGTTGTGAAACTAAGTTTGAAATGGCATTTCAATCGTCAAATGATAGCTCCTAGTAAGCTGATTCCAAAAATATATTGTTTCCATACATTTTTTTTAAATAAGGGAGATAATTTGTTACTTCCGGTTTGAAAAATGTTACTTCCGATTATATTTGAATATTTACTTGACACTGATTCCAAAAATATCTGGTTCTATATACTTTTATATTAATAAAGTACAAAAAAATAGCTACTTCCGGTTTACAAAAGGTCACTTCCGGTTGTTTTTTTCAAGGTTGAATGGTTTGATACATTTTTCTAAAAGTTGTATATCTTTATCATGTATACATATAGAATAAAAGCAAAGGTCAAAATCTAGAACGTCAAATTAAGCTATGACCTTGAGATTAATTTCAAGGTCATAAACCAAGGACCTCAAATCAAAAGACCATAGGTCTTAATTATATTTAGTTAATGAGTTATATCACCAAACGCGTATTTTTAAATACAAGAGGGGAGAAAACTCCCTTTTACATTCAACGTACGCTTGCAATCAAAATTTACATCTCACGACATGTTGCAACTAACAATTTAGTAAAAATAATTTGTTGATATCTTATACAGTCTTTGGATATAAGTGAAAATAAGCCAAATTCAAATATTAGAATATGACCTTGACCTTTGACATTGACCTAATTTTCATTTTTTGGGACCAAGGACCTCAAATCAAAAGATCCTAGGTCTCTATCACTTATGATTTATAAGATAGAAATTCATATCACTTATATCAGATGCATAAGGGGAAATAACTCTCATATGGAGCGGTCACATCGCTTCGGTCAAAATAGGACAAATCATGCGAAGGCTATAATGAGCAATTTTGTAAAATAAATTTGTCATAATCTTTTACGGTTGCGAAGGAGATGCGATAACAAGGAAAACAGTGTTTGGGGAGATAACTCCTACAAAGAAAAGTATTCGTTTACGCAGGGTAAATTTCAAAAGCGCATAAACTGTTCGATATCATATACAAAATATCTAAGCGACATATTGCGAAACAAATGTTTATCGCAAGAACAAAATTAGGCGGAAGAAAAAAAAAATAATCAGAAGAAAAACAATAGGTCTTTCCACAGAAAAGTGGAAAGACCTAATAATAATAATCAGAACAAATTCAATAGGTCTTTCCACGGAAAGGTGGAAAGACCTAATAATCAGAACAAATTCAATAGGTCTTTCCACGGAAAGGTGGAAAGACCTAATAATCAGAACAAAAACAATAGGTCTTTCATCCGAAAGGTGAAAGACCTAATAATAATCAGAACAAATTCAATAGGTCTTTCCACGGAAAGGTGGAAAGACCTAATGATACAGGATATCATAGAATATATTGATAGTGAGGATGAAGAGGGTATAATTGTCTTTCTTGACCAACAAAAGGCTTTTGATAGGATGGAATGGGGATGGCGAGACTTCGTTATGAAGGAATTCAATTTTGGGGACAATTTTCGTGGTTGGGTTCCAATGCTATTAAAACGTGCTAAGACATGTATAAAAACAAATGGTTACGTCTCTAAATATTTTTCAATTTCTAGATCAGCCAGGCAGGGGTGTCCTATAGCCCCTTTTTATATATATTACAAGCAGAGCCCCTGGCCTGTGCAATAAGGGCAGAAAAATACATTGCAGCTATAATGTTGCCCGGGAAAGAAAATGGGGAGCTAATAAAAACCAAATTGAATATATTTGCTGATGACACGTAATTATTTAATAAAAATGAAAGTTCTGTTAGAAAATCTTTTGAAATATTAGACAAATATGAAAAGGTCTCGGATTCAAAAATTAATTACGAAAAGACTAAGGGAATAAACATTGGCGCAAATAAACGCAGACGGCCTACTTTTAAAACGATAAGCTAGACAACAGATAACATAAAAACACTAGGTATTCACCATGGTTATAACATTGATAACGACAAAATATGGAAATCAATATTAGAAAAAGTACAAAATTGTGTACACATATGGAAAAGTAGAAAATTGACATACTCTGGAAAAGTTCTTATTGTTAAAAATTTAATTATTTCAGTGTGTGGTTATGAATTAGAAATAAGAGGTATACCTGAAAAACATAAAAAGACTTAAATAAGATAATATGGGATTTTATTTGGGATGGTAAAGTGAATCAAGTAGACCGGAAGGTTTGTTGTTCAGACGGTAAAAAGGGGGGAATGGGGATGGTAAATTTTGATAGTTGGATAGAAATTAAATATATCAAATCGATATAATCGATATTACACAAGCCATTATCAAGTTTGAATGCAAAAATATGATAAAAAATTTGTAGATAAACTTTTTCTGTGTAGATGTTCAGACCTTTCAGGTCTTGAGATAAACAAAAACTTCCACATTATTACAAAAACGCTTTACAATCATGGTCAAAATTGACAAGGATCACACAGGGTATAATAACTAATAAAATGGCAGTAAAAGAACAGCCTTTATTTGGAAACTCAAATATTTTATTTCAAAGAAAATCTATATTTTATTCTTCTTTTTCAGAAAGTCTAATACAAACTATTGGTGATATATGGTATGATAATACCAATGAATTTAAATCGCGCAATGACATATATCAACGACTTATAGATAAACGCAATTGTATTTCGGAATATTCACGAATTGAAAGTGCCGTACCGCAAACTTTTATACAGGTTTAAAGAAATAACGATGTACAACGCACTTTAAAAAACCACAAAATCAAAATTTCTGAAAACTTTGAATTTATAAATCCAGATAACAAAATCATTAAATCAAAGATTTGACATTAAAATATCTTCAGTTAAACTTAAACATAACTGAGAGCCCTAAATGTCAAACAAAATGTGAAAATTTGTATAGCGAGTACATAAATTGGGAAAAAAATTGGCTAAATCTCAGTAAACTTGCTATTAATAGAAAAGTTAAAGAATTTCAATGGAAATGTATACACAGGATTATATATACCGAAAACAGACTGCAAATAATGCGTATATCAAATGGAAAATGTCACTTATGTGATGAAAATAATAATGTTGAAACTCTTGAGCATTTATTTACCAATGTAACAATGTTAAACAATTGATAGAAACAGTTATCAGAAATTTACAACTGTGTAACTTAATAAATAACGATGCACTCGTTGAAAAAGATATTCTATTAGGAATCTGTTAAGATAATTCGAATAATGTAATTGTTAACGCAATAATACTTTATTTTAAATGGGTTATTTGGAAAATACGTAATAAATGCAAATTCGAAAACAATAAACTGAGTAACACATGTATAATGTAAGTCAGTGAACCGAATATACGTTAATTATTATGTATTACAGTGCCAGTGATGCGTATCAGGTAAAATCAATTGTATTGGTTATTTTTTAAGGTATACTTATGTAAAACTATGAGAAGTTTAAACTCGTTTGATATTTTACCTGGTCAACTGAGGCTGTTAAAAAACAGGGGTCTCTAAGTATGCGACCCGGCTACTTAGGTATTTATATAGCAGGAAATAATTGAATAAAAATATTTGTTATCGTTAAAGAAAAAAAAATGTCTGAGAATATATATCTATAAGTAAAACATATGAAGCATTATGTAAATTGCAATCATTTTAAACGAAATTGACTAAAAGTGTCACAAAAATGTGCCGTTTTTCACTCAATCCTGCGTTTCTATCACTTGTATTTATACTTTATAAAACAAATTAGAAACGGCGTGCATCAGAATTACCAATTCAATGAAAGAGACAGCTTAACAGTAAGTGAAAAAGTTATCGGAGTTATTGAAGCAGAATAAACAACACGTCTATCTTGTGAAAGTACAGACGGAGACAAGCCATAAAAACACAAGATACCATATCGATTTCTATTGACATGAGCTTCCCATACATTAGTTGTTTTTTTTTAGGTTTTACGGCGGGAGACAAGAGAATAGGGGCGGTAGAAAGGAGAAAGATATCCCCGTCTTACTCCTCATAAATGTAGAACTGTAATAATGACGAAATCAACATTCAAGTTTATTCTGTGTTTTTGTGGAAAAAAATCATTGTGCATAAGTTTTATATCGTTAGAGAACGGAAACCAATTTTGTAAAAACGGACGTACACTATGATACGTATATTCGATTGGACGTACACACAGACAAGGATAAAACTCAATGCCCCCTTTGCTACGGCGGGGGCATAAAAATGAACATTTATGAAAAAAATAAAAATTCCGCGAAACTTCATGAATGTTTTTTGCACAAAGACGTTATGGCTAATCGTTACGTCATATCAATGAAAACTAACAAACTGAAGGTCATAACGTTACTTGTACGGTTCCAATTTTGAAAAATTACATCAAAACGGCGATTTTGAGGAAGGAGTTGTTTTATTTTCGGCAATATTGTAGTTATCGAACATTGGTTAATCATAGCCATTCAAAATTGCGGGTCCCTACTTTTTTCAATTATTTGAAATCGAGTTATCTCCCTGTGTACTCAAACCTTACCTTTAATCTCTCATCTGCCCATGATATTCATTCTATTATTTGATCCTTAAGTTGAGGCTTTGCATTTTCGGATTTTAGTCGATTTTTGTTCGAACCTTTTGGACAAGACACGTAGCAAAAGTAAAAACAGAATGGAACAGAATATTAAATTATCTCTTGTTTCTGGTTATCAATTGCACAAAACAAGGACTTAAACATACAACAAATAGATGATATTGACGATAAGGATTTTTTGGGAAAATAACAGGATTTATCATCCTTTGTGATGATCACCGGTCCCTTAATAAATGTGCCATCTTATATATGGGCTATTGCACTGAGATGAAAATTGTGTAACGATACTTATTTTTTGTATCATATAAAATGAGTATACGTATTAATTAAACTTTCAACTTCTGTTTCAATTCTAATGATTCTGAAATGTATAGAATGCATGATTATCTGAGTAAATGGCTTAAATTTGATTTCCGATTTTAACAAGGATGTTAATAAATTTACCCCATTTATACTAAACATAGTATTGCTGCCGACTGTTTTACAAGGTTGCATTTCATATGCCGGAAAATACGACAGCTCGACGTCCGTAACATACCAAACAACGACGTCATGCGATATATGACGTCACGACATAATGACCATTACATTTGGGACCCATAGGAGAAAAACTTAACACTGTTTTATCTGTGGTCTTTTACCTGAGAGAGAAACAGTATGGAAGATAAGTTTTCATAAATTTAACCATGGACATATGTGTCCCTCCGGCAGCAAGAGGGTTAAATGCCGGTCATAACCCTTCATTAATTTTCCATGAAACTATGGAGGGAGCTACTTGTATGACAAAGTAATCTAATTTTACAGGCTTGTACAGGGAATAAAAAGTCTGCCCCTCAGTTATGATAACATTGCATTGAAGAAATAGGGAAAATAATTTGGTCCCTCTTTCAGCTTATATCTATCTATATTTGAAACCAAATCGTTAACATGCAGTGAAATTTACACTTAAATAATGTTTAAATGTAACACAATGTAATGCAAATTTATAAAAAAAAAAAAATGACAAAATTATAGTTACTTCTCGCTAGAAAAAAATTTTGCCCATAGCAAACGCCAATTTGTTTTCTATTTTACAAGATCTAACTCTTAATGTGTTACAACAAAAAGATAATTCAAGATGCACATTATAAAAAGTAAAACCCCACAGAAAATGTCCAGGATAAAATTAAATGCTGAATATCAACAAACAACTACAGACACGGATTCATTGCGGTTTACCCTTGTCCAAATGTACGTCTCGAAATCGTTTTTACCACCAAACACAGATCAAGTTAGAATTTGATTAGCGTCACTACCTTTCTTCTGGAATAATAAGCGATTTTGGGGTTTACGTTCTCTTACTTTACTTTGCCACAACCAAATATTATAATTGTAATGAATGCTTATTACCATCAAAGAGATATCAAATTCAAATCAGGATGGCATCATTTTCATAATAAATCTCATGTTTTTAAGGATTAAGCATTAAGCATTCCGTGACCCTCCTTTCTTCCCTTTTTCACGAATCATTTAATTCTTACCCTCATACCAAGGAAAATTGTCCCATTTTAACCGACAAATTTTTGTAGTGATTTTTGAGATTAGTAGATTTTATTAGATAAAAACAATTGTATTTTAAATAACTGACTCATTGTATTGATTTATGGGGGGAAATCTGCTCGGTTTAAGTTTTTATCATTTTTTAAATCTGGGGCCAAATTATGCCAACAAAGCCCTACTCCTTTCATCTACAATCATAGTAATATAATCCAATATAATTTTCAAGTTATTTCTTAACTATTGTTAACATACTGAATTTAGACAGTACTGTGATCCTGATCTTGGCGGTATTGACTTTAAACTTAATAGGAATTCTATTAAGTATATGTGACCATATATCCAAACTTGATTTTATTTCCCAAACATTTCGTGAATATATCTTCGGCAACCCTTTTTCTGTATATGTTTATTATCATATTGATTGAATATGAACTTGACGACCAATAAATGTGACCACATTCACATTGATAAAAATATTTTCTTGCTTGGAATGATAATGAGACAAATACTAGTAAGAACAAGTCACTTTAAAAAGAATCAAACATTAATAAATAAACTAATCACAGATACCAGAACTAAATTTTGTATATACGTCAGACGCGCGTTTCGTCTACAAAAGACTCATCAGTGACGCTCGAATCCAAAAAGTTAAAAAGGCCAAATAAACTACGAAGTTGAAGAGCATTGAGGACCAAAACACCTAAAAGTTTGGCCAATTTTGTTATAAATCAATGATAATTCGTGTCAGCACAAAAAGTGCTGACTACTGGGCTGGTGATACCCTCGGGGAAATAAATATCCATCAGCAGTGTAATTTGTAATTTGTCGTTCACCAAAATCAGTTTAATTGGAATATGCTTCTTTCCTAAACTCTAATCAGTATGTTAATCTCAAATTTTAAAATAAATCATTGCAATTTTGAATGCGATGTCATGCATATTAGCAGTTCACCCTTATTCAAAATTATATATATACCGGTCAGCTGATAACATCCGATGTATAGATAAAGAATTATCAAATATATAAATCATATGTTAATTCCTCTTATCATAATCTTCGTGTAAGCTATCATTACTGATAGTATGAATAACATATGAGTCTCTGATCTAGCTGAATGCAAATGGTCAAACACTTTTTCCAGGTGCAGCGTGAATTTGTACAGTTAAATCTAGACAATGGTGAATTGTTTCCCATTTTCTAAAGGAGACATAGTAAGGTTAAGACTTACGCTCTGTATATAAACGAATCATAAATACCTTGCTCACGATTTTGTACACCAGATGTTCGTTTCTTTTATAAAAGACTCATCAGTGACAACCGAAATGAAAAAGTTAAAAAGTACAAAGCGTAATGAACTTTAGTAGAACTTATAAAGATATCACTTGATTTTTTTTCTGCTTCCAAAGCAACTTTTTGGACTTGTCATCATAAGAAAATCTAAAAGACAACTTTATGAAGCTACTTTACCAAAAGGCATCTTAAACATGAAAAAATCCATAACCATCTGATTAACATTTCATGACGAATTTGAAACCCAACATCCATATAGATATTTTCTTTTGTTAATGTAAATTAAAGGTAAAAGGTGTACAACACGTTATTAGTCGTTTCCGTGTGCCAAAACAATATGATAGACTTTCAATGTGCTAATGATATCATTAGAGTCATATTTTAATTACCCTCTGTGTGTCTACCTTCCCTTATTCGACTAGCAATTAACCGGCAACAATAGTCTTACATTCTTATATTGACAATTTACTGTCTTCACATAAAAACATAAATTTGTAAAGCGTTTCATTATATATATGACAAAATCATAAATTAAAGGCAACATTGTATCATCGTTTTCTCAACTCTCATGGAACCTTTGGAAATATAGAAGTTAAGATGAAAACATTATAAAACTTTGAAATCGAACAATCTCAAAACAAAGAGAGAAGTTACACGTCTATAGGGTTGTTGTCTCATACATACATTGCCCGTCAAATTAATACACACTCATCAATTATCTCATAATAGGGACAAGGACTAAAAAGACAATCAACAAGTATACATACGGTTTTCTGTCATCTAAACATCTTAAACTAAGAAATCATGTCGTTTGGAAAGTTAAACACAAACACATCGTATAGTTCTACCACTCCAATACGGTGACCGTATTGAAATGTCAATATGAGTATAACAGTGAGCACACAGCTTATGAAGTGTCGATTATAGGCCTCAGCTGTTTTTAATGCGCATGTCAAACATGTAAATGAAGTCAGTATAATGTGACCATGCGAGCGCGAAATTTTTAAATTGAACATTGAGGTGACATGCGATTGAGCAGACTTGTTACTGTTGAGAAAAAGGAAATTTTCAATGGGAAATCTGAAATCCTTGTTTATAGTCGTCTATTAAAAAGGCTTGAATTCAATTATAAGGATTTTATGATAATAGAAACTTATAATTTTTGTCATATACCTTTTTATACAATGGGCGTTACACATATTAAATCTACAGCATATAGTCGCATAATCATGACTCAGTAAAAGGAGGTTGCAAGTCTAATAATATGTTGTTGATTTACCCTTAAATTCAGCTAACGCATATGCTAATGGTTTCAAGTACGTATTGTAAAATCTGAAATACACCTAGTGCGTAACTACACAATATGAAACATGAATATTGTACAAGTAACAAATAAACCATTGGGATTTAGGTAATACTTTTACCTGTTTTGGTACTTCGGTACATCGATGTGTCTCTGTCTTCGACCCTGCAATACGTTTTATTTTGTAATGACATTTTATTTTAGAACACGTTTGATATTTCTAATATCAAATATTTACTCTTTTATAATGACTGTCTTCCGTACTCTTGGCTTTTGTTGATTTCGAAGAGAACTCATTTTAAATGAAACTACTTATGTTTCACTTTTTCGCATCTGTCCCTGATCAGAAGTGGGTTGGGTGCTCTCTTAAATGTTTACCACCACAATATTCTATGTTTTTCTGTCACACGTCTGTTATTTAGCGCGTTATCCTTTGTTAATATCTGTAATTATTTGTTGAGATTATATTCATGTCATTAATCCGATGGTTGGTTTTCTAGTTTGAATTGTTGCTCATTTTATCATGGCAAAGCCCTTTATAGGTGACTTTAGTACTTTATTGTAAAGCTTTTACTTAAAAGATGAACGTCATACGGTAATATAAAGTTTCTTACATTCATATCATTTAGTCATATAGTTGATATTTGTGTCATTTGCAATTATACCATATTTCCTTTTTTTATATATTTTAAATGACAGCACATGAAAATATGTACCTGTTCATTTGCTCCGTCGACATTTATCTTTCATTGAGTCTGTAATACATTTAATATCTCGGTAAATTGGGTGGTTTTTTTTGGTTAACTCCGATTTATGGCTATTTAAAATAAACCCCCATCTAGGACGACCAATTAGAAATGTAGCATACAAAGTGTTAACAAACTTATTTCTTGATCATAACGCTCCAAGCGTTTCGAATTATTAAAATATTATAAAACTAGGGAAATGATATAATTGCCAATGAGACAACTATCCACCAAAGTTCAAATGCAGTGGATGTAACCAATCATAGGCAATCGGACGGCCTTCAACAATGAGAAACACTGATACCGTACGGTAGAATATTAAAGGCACCAATATGAACAATATGAACCAATTCAATTGAGAAAAATAACGACCTAGTTTATTACAAAACAATTACGAAAAACAGATTTGACCGACATGAACCAATGACAACCACTGAACTAAATACTTCTGACTTCGGACAGGCACATAAATGTTTCTGATCACTCAACCCTCCTCTATAACCTCGGACAGTAGTGTAACAGTACTACGTAAGAAAAATATACTTTAAAAATCAGTTGAAAAGGCTCAAATCATCAGTTGGATACAAATAGAAATATATTTAACAAAACATACAGTGGATGTGAACGAGAACTTGTACATCCCAAAAACAAAAAGACACTAAGCACATATTCTAGAGTATTCACAATTACTGACAATTAGTTCAAAGCCAATTACAACTTATAAAAGCGATCACGTATCTAAGACTAAACTGTCAAACAGAATACATCCAGCTTCCAATGGATTAAGTGTAAAGACGTCAATAACTGTCAGATAATAGTATGACCTTGTAAAATGCAGAACGATACATTGTAGGTATCGACACAATGTAGTACCGTGAAACAACAAATGTGTAATATGTGTACCAATGAAAACAATATTTAAAGATGTATTTACAGTGCTGAATTGGTAAATTTTTAGATTACGTTTATTTAAAGGCTCGTTTTAAAATTTTCTGGCTCGGTCTATAACATGACCGTACATTTATTCGTAAATTTCAAATGTTTTGCTTCGTCGGAATTACTAGTTGTATAAAGTGTTATTTTCATTTTTGATAACAAAGTGTCAATACCCACACTGTTGAAATGAAGTCTTTTAGCAATTATTGATTTACCTGTACCACTGGATTCAGTAGATGGCGGGCCAGCTGTGAAAATAAAAATATAAAAGAATTAGGATATTTATCAACTTGATTAATTCAGACAGTTGACAATTATTAACGATTGTTTTTAGTTTTTAAACTTTGAACTTTCAAGATATAAAAATGTATGATTGA
Organism: Mytilus edulis; assembly: GCA_019925275.1. Taxonomy (NCBI): domain Eukaryota; kingdom Metazoa; phylum Mollusca; class Bivalvia; order Mytilida; family Mytilidae; genus Mytilus; species Mytilus edulis. The sequence continues at coordinate 42,838,818 of CM034362.1, forward strand.
TTTTTAAAGCTTTTCAGCAATGCTTTTGTTTCTTATTATATAAGCCTTTAATTTGGTATTTTGTATCTTCATGAGTATAAATAGATGAACTGTTGATTTTATGTTTGAAATAAATATTGCAAATAATATTCCGTTTCAAATTAATCACAAAATATCAGTCCGTCAAATACAGTTATCATGTTTATTCTATTAATGCTTTTTGTTAAAAAATATTTTCCCGAAACACACAAAATCAGAAAATCCTAAAAATCTTTTGCATTTCTCATGGTACAGTGATAACAGTGGTATCGAGATACCATTAGTGAACATAATTTGTTTAAACTTCTCTAAATAACTTTTTTTTTAATGTAACCTTTTGGCTAGATAACCAACGGGCACATGCAGAATGTGGTGGTAATTACTGTGTTTCCAAGCTTTCATCTCACCTTTAAACTTGGACAATTACAAGTAATAGACAAAACGTAGAATAACAGAAATACCGAACTCCAAGAAAAATTTCAAAACGGGAAGTCCTTTATCAAATGGCGAATTCAAAACTCAACCACTTCAAACACATAGAAAACAACTGTCATATTCCTGACTTGGTACAAATGTTTCCTTGTGTAGAAAACGATGGATAAATTATGAGTCCACGTCAGCTTAAACTATTGCATAATAATCCTGCGCCACATCACAAAATTTTGCTGGTGCACTGGTGATCTCCTATCTTTTTGGGGTAAGATAATAAATGTGTATATATATTGGTTCACACATACTTACATGTGTATTATATTCAATCTCCGGCGCACAGTTCATATCCGTTCCATTCATGCTTTGCAAAACTGCACTTAATACAGCATTTTTCATTTTTAAATTTTTAAAAGCAATTTGAAAAATGCTACACGTTGGAGCATTTTTCATTTTTCAATTGTGTAAGGCAAATTGAAAAATGCTTGAGGTTAGCAATTTTAATATTTTGTTCTTTATTAGGAGATTGATTTTTTTCTTTCTAAAACAATCTAATTCAAATGATTTAATTTATTCACACTGTTGATAAGATGAATTTTAAATATCATAACGAGAATGATTTTTCAGAAGTGACTTCAACATATTTTTGTTACATTTATCAAACCAACTAACTTTGAAATTTGAAGAGTATTTTGCAAAATATATTTTTTCAGCTTTAAATAAACACTTTCTCCGTCCACATCATAAGAACTATGTGTAATAAAATTTGCATTTGATGATATTTTTTATAAAGATTGCAATTCCTTTTGTTATATCTTTGTCGGCAACTAATGTGAGTGATGATTTGATTTTGGTATTTCGGGGGAAAACCGTGAAAACTTTTTACAATTTTCGGATTCCGACCAACCGAAAATGATAAAGTTAAACTGAATATACCCAACATATTCCGCATCGGTCATTATATAAATCAATGTTATGGACCAGTTGCAAATGTAGAGGAATATTTTTGCGTTGCAACGATATGTACAGAAGTCTCATTGACAAATAACGTGTCCTTAAAGCAAATAAAAAATCCCAGTTAATAGTAACAAACTAGATAACAGTGCTATAAATAAACATACCTAATGGTGGTGGTGTCTTTCTAAGGAGGCTTTTTCTAAATAGTCGATATTCTTCTACCTTGAACCCTGCAATACGATTGATTTTTCAACAAATTTAAGGTTATATTCGATAACGACATGTTTACTATTTCCAACTTTGTAATCATTGTTTAGTGTTTTATAGGTCTTTGCTGATTCCGATACGTTCTTTGATAAAGCTTTGGTCCTGGTTTATGTTAATCAAGAAAACATGGAAAAATCTTCAAACGATCAACATTTTTGAAATATTATTTTCGTTTTTTGGGGAAATCCAACAGTCCAATATGCCAAATGTTGAATAGTCATTAACCTTGGGTAATTTTTTTTTAATTAATTGTGTTTTTATGCCTTAAAAACTATCAGAAAACATCAAATTGAGTAAGTGTTAAGACGTTTAAAACAGTCCATAAAAAATTATCTATCGCCATGCCAAAATGTAAGACCTGAGATGATGTAGTTTGTGTCCTTTATTCATTTGCATTTTAAAACATTTTAACAAGTTATAAATTCTGTACAAGTAAGTTTAACACTTGGCATACCCGTCTAAATATAGTGGTTGAGACCAAGGAGAGCGAAACAGTCAGTACAATGTATAGAGCCTCTTGTTGTTTGTTTTATGATGCTGTTTTATTAAATTCCTACATTCCTTATCAATGTCATTATCGTTAGTAGATTTAGTATTATCAATATCATTATATTTACTATAACATAATATATTATTGTTATTATTGTTATTTTATAAAAGGAAAATTCTAAACGTTTGCCCATGATGTATGTTTGATATTCATTTCGCATAAACACTATTTTGTCTTATACGTATGTTTTATTTCTTTATTTATAAATATAGATGCTGGATATACTTCAATGTGAATACAACCCAATACAAAAATTCAAATTATCAAAGTATTAGTATTTATAAGGTATCAATTCAAAATACATTTATGAAATTATAAAAAATGCAAATGTACATTGAAAGAAATTATAGAAAAAAAATATACAAACAAAAGTTTTTCTTCAAAATAAAGTAATTCGATACCCTAAATTACACTCTGGTTATTTGCTTCATCTATCTTGAAAAAGGCATGGTTAGGATTTTCATGTTGATTTACGTTCAATGTTACTGGGGATCTCAATCATATTTATAACATATATGAATTCATGAATACTTCATCGAAAAGCCTTTTGTACATTGTATTACTTCCAACTACTATCAAATCACGTTAAATAAGACCTTCACCAAATTATGATGCATATATATGTAAATGAAGATATGGTATGAAAGCCAATGAGAAAACTCTCCACAATTGACTAAAATGACACAGCAATTAATAACTATAGGTCACCGTACGGCTATAAAAGGCCCCGAAATGACAAAGCAAAACAATTCAAACAAGAAAATTTACGGCCTTATTTTTGTACAAAAAATGAACGAAAAACAAATATGTAACACATAAACAAACGACAACCACTGAATTACAGGCTCCTGACATGAGACAGGCACATACACTATTGATTTCTCAAATAGATATTGAAATCTGATTTTTAAATACAAACGGGTTTGCAAGATAAACATTGTAAATGTTCAAGCTTTTAATATAGACAATAAACCTGTATTTTTTTAGAAACGAGACAAAAATATAGCGGTTGTTGATGTTTTTGAGCTTTTGATTTTGCCATTTGATTTGGGACTTTTCGGTTTTCAATCTTGGAGTATTTTGTGATTTTACTTTTTGTATAAACATTATAATGTAATGTTTATATACCCTAGATAAATAATAAATGGAAAAAAAAAGAAATTTATAAATATTTATAAAACAAAAGAAAGAAATGCAAATTGTCGTGTACATGATTAAGCGAAAATAATCTAAAAATGTTCAGATGAAGACTCTTACATTTTATTCCTACAAAAATATTTAAGTGTAACTAAGGAAAATTTGGACTCATACTGTAATTATCTTATTATTACAGAGGATTTTACACGTCACTTTCAATACAAACTATACATTATATTTCTAAATAAATAACAAGGAATATCACTTATTTTTTATGAAACAAAATGTAAATACCATCAATTATTACGGTAACAGTCTGACTATGCACCTTTCAAATAATAACTGACTTATCTGAATAGTAATCAAGATACAATTTTTATAGTTCGTTGTACTGGTATACCACTGTCCCAGGTTAGGGATGGTTGGGATCCCGCTAACATGTTAAACCCGCAACATTATGTATATATATGCCTGTCCCAAGTCAGGAGCCTGTAATTCAGTGGCTGTCAATTGTAACTGTGTTACATATTTGTTTTTGTTCATTTTTTAAAATAAATAAGGCCGTTAGTTTTCTCGTTTGAATTGTTTTACATTGTCATGTTGGGGCCTTTTATAACTGACTATGCGGTATGGGATTTGCTCATTGTTGAAGGCCGTACGGTGACCTATAGTTGTTAATTTCTGTGTCATTTTGGTCTCTTGTGGAGAGTTTTCTCATTGGCAATAATACCACATCTTTTTTATATAGAAGATAAACAAAATTGATTAAACAACATTTAACCAGACACACATGGAACTGTATATGGAAGACGATACCGATCTTTGATGAGCTATCATCTCTTGCTTTAAACTTCAGATGATATAGATACATTAAAAAATGATATTATTTACCCATTGGTGTTGTGCACACAAATAACTAGATATCGTTTAACAACATGAAGTTTCTCTACATTCCGGTAATAATTCAAAAAGCACATTCACTGAGATAATTGTTTCAGTGGAGTGATTGTCAAAAGCGTGTGTAATATCTTTGTTAGATAAAAAAAATATTTGAAACATGAATGTTGTTTGTCATTGTTGTAATATTCTTGGCATACATATGAAGCATGAAAAATGCATAAAGCATGATTAATGTAACTGCATGGTATCTATTAAATTGAAAAGGTGTCAATGAATCTTCCGGAGCTCATTCCTTGTTTCTTAATATACTACCATCTAATTTGCACTGGAAACAAATCAACACAAAATTCATAATAAATAAAAATATACAGTATTGGCAAATAGAATTATTGTATTCTTCTTTGTTCTTGACCAAACGCATCGTACAATGCATAATGAATATACTGTACTAATTTTAAAATAAAGATCTGGATTTTTAAATTATAAGATACAAAAGTCAAATATTACAAGGGTATCTAGGGCAGAAACATCGAAAATAACAAACATATAATAAAAGGAAAATTAAAAAATTATAAATACAAAAGTAGTTCGCGTTACAGAGCACCTTTTATCTTTTATTGTAGATGTTATGTTTACTGTTCATGCAGCGCTACTCGTAGTGTACCTAATGATGCCCTGAACTAAACAGAAGTATCAATCAAAATATAATAAATCAAGATAACATCGAGATAACATCGAGAAAGATAATTATCTGTTTATAGATTAGGGAATTTTATTTATATTTTTAACTTACGCATTCAATAAAACCTATTGAATCGAATACTAATTACATTAAAAACATAAAATATGAATACCAGAGGAAAAGAGCAAGCATCAATTAGACTTCAATCTGCTTTTCAGTATAACAAGCAATCATTGGTTTTCTATGTGTTGCCACCTTAGATTACAGTCGATAGAATTATACTGATAGGAACCTGTTCAGTCGAAATTATAACCTGTGCGTTAACTTATCATTTCAAAGCATTGGAACGCCGAGAATTTACATTTTCGAAATTGAATCCAGTTAGAAAAAGGTCAATATACAATTAATGTTTTTTGTTGTTCCAGTACGTGAAGAACAATCATATACTTTCACATATATATATAAATGTTGTTGCAAGTCTCATGAGATGTTATTCTATTATGTATCACGTTTATTTACATCATCAATGAAAATTAAATTCAGAGATATGTTAACCTTACAAACATTACATACATCTAATTTTATAGTTGTTTTTCTGCTTCACGAATATAAGAAACGAACCTCATCACGTAAACACTTGCCGTTGATCTATTAACAATCTGTTCGGACGTGTTTCAATTGTATTGCCTGTATATATTAATTTAATTTTTTCTATCAGCCACAATTACCAAAATACTCATGTCATAACAATCAAAGCAGTTTAAAGTAGTCGTTGAATGAGGGAAACATGATCAGCAGACATTTCATATATAAGGTCGGTATTTTCATTCATAAATCTTGCATATTTGTACAAATGAGGCAAATAGAAATAAAATTAATCACTTAGACAAAACGTTATTGGTTTTGTTTTCTTCACATGTTGTTATGTCTTAACTGCAACTGAGCGCTAAAAGTCTCATAATTAAATCGGATAAATCATTTCATTAATAACAAGAAGTAATTGTAACAGGATGCTGTTACGAAGTCTCCCAAACAAAGCTCCGATAACTCCCCATTCATATGGTCCCATGTTCATTTGATTTGATTTTTTGTCCCATACAAGAATATATATGGCTTACGAGTAGGGATCTCCACCATTTACAAGTTTTCAAACAGGAGGGGTGGTGGTGACCCCCAGGGACTTTCCCTACATTTCATTTGATTTGTTTTATTGTCCCCTACAAGAAAAATATACGGTTTAGGGGTGGGGATCTGGACCGTTTACAAGATAATAGTACATTCTCAAATTGAACGGGGTGGGGGTGACCCCCAGGAACTTCCATCTAATTTTATGTGATTCGTTTTATTGTCCCATACAAGAATATATATGGTTTAGGGGTGGGGATCTGGACCGTTTTCAAGTTTTCAAACAAGAGGGGTTGGGGTGACCCCCTAGGGACTTCCCTTTTATTTCATTTGATTTGTTTTATTGTCCCCTACAAGAATATATATGGTTTAGGGGTGGGGATCTGGACCGTTTACAAGTTTTCAAACAAGAGGGGGTGGGGTGACCCCCTAAGAACTTCCCATTTATTTCATTTGATTTGTTTTATTGTCCCCTACAAGAATATATATGGTTTAGGGGTGGGGATCTGGACTGTTTACAAGATAATAGTACATTCTCAAATTGAACGGGGTGGGGGTGACCCCCAGGAACTTCCATCTAATTACATGTGATTTGTTTCATTGTCCCATACAAGAATATATATGGTTTAGGGGTGGGGATCTGGACCGTTTACAAGTTTTCAAACAAGAGGGGGTGGGGTGACCCCCTAGGGACTTCCCTTTTATTTCATTTGATTTGTTTTATTGTCCCCTACAAGAATATATATGGTTTAGGGGTGGGGATCTGGACCGTTTACAAGTTTTCCAACAAGAGGGGGTGGGGTGACCCCCTAGGGACTTCCCTTTTATTTCATTTGATTTGTTTTATTGTCCCCTACAAGAATATATTTGGTTTAGGGGTGGGGATCTGGACCGTTTACAAGTTTTCCAACAAGAGGGGGTGGGGTGACCCCCTAGGGACTTCCCTTTTATTTCATTTGATTTGTTTTATTGTCCCCTACAAGAATATATATGGTTTAGGGGTGGGGATCTGGACCGTTTACAATATAATAGCACATTCTCAAATTGAAGGGGGTGGGGATGACCCCCCAGGGCATCCCCCTATATTTCATGTGATTTATTTTATTGTCCTATAATCATTTCTGAAGACTGCATGTATCTATCACTTATAGTTTTCAAGTTATATTCATTTAAAAAATTTTGAAAATAAAATCCCATAGGGTTCTATAGTAAAACCCTCCCTGCTTTCTACCCCCCAAAACACCCCTTAATAGACCCCAATGCACAAACGAAAGATTGATGGCTCACCTAGACATATTAGTCTACCATTTTATGAAATCCTAAGTCAATCTGACAAGCGGTTTTGGAGAAACGCTGCGGACAAGTTCATTTTTTAAAGCGGCGGAAGAAGAAGAAGAAGAAGAAGAAGAAGAATAATAAAAATAATAAGAACTGAGCAAAAACAATAAGTCTCCAAACTTTGTTTGGGAGACTTAATTAAAAAAAAACAAATTATAAACTATAAACGATTATAATTTTAGATAGTACCTTCTAATTCATCATCTGATACAGTCTCTGAAATAAATTTGATAACAAATGAATAAATATGTTATAAAAAAAATATAAATCGATCCATAAATTGTTTTCTTAATTGGCCATGAACTTAGAAAACTTAGTATCTTGTCAGTATACCATATTAATATGTCACGATAAGCATCAACTAAACATAGTTCACTAAGTCACACATTTCAATTCTAGCAATTTAAAAAATCATATGAATGCACTAGTTACCAAATTTGAATTGAAACGATCAGTTTGATTTGTAAAGCTTTTTACAAAATGAAACCATACATCATTAGATCAAGTTTATAATGATTTTACCTATTACATCTAATTGTTCAATTTCCAAGACAATATAATTGAGAAACGAAATGGTGAATATGTCAAAGCGACAAAACCCGACCATAGAGCAGACAACAGCCGGGGGTGGGTCTTCAATGTAGCGAGAATCTCCCGCACCTATAGGCGAGCTGGCCCCTTAAAAAATATGTATACTAGTACAGTGATATTGGACGTCATACTAAACTCGGCGGGGTTAAACATGTTTTTGAGAACTCAACCCTCCCCCTATACCTCTAGCCAATGTAGAAAAGTAGTAAACGCATACTAATACGCACATTAAAATTCAGTTCAAGAGAAGTCCGAGTCCAATATCAGAAGAAGTTACAAAAGAAAAAAAAGAAAATGACAATAATACATAAATAACAACAGACTACTAGCGGTGAACTGACATGCCAGCTCCAGACCTCAATAAAAATGATTGAAAGATTGTACAATCCTTCCCGTTAGGGGTTTAGAATCATACTATCATAAAATATATGAGAAGAACATAACCCGTGTCATGCCAACAACTGTTTTATTAAAATAAATGTGTTTAGTTCCGATGCAAAGACCCTATAAGTGAATCAATATTATAGCCAAACTATGCAATTTTTAATGACCTGACAACAGTATCGTAACTATATCCCTTCTTAATAAGTCTGTTTAAAGGTTTTGTAAGCTTTTGAGGTGAATACTGACATTTTTGTGCTTTGTAAAGAATATTACCATAAAAGATTGGATGTGAAATACCTGAACGTATAAGATGTCTGCATGTTGAGTTATATTTACGAATTGTTTCCTTATACTGATGATAGAATTTAGTAAATGTTTTGACTAGTTTGTAATATCGAAAACCCTGGTGTAATAGTTTTTCAGTAATACATAAATTTTCTCGCTAAAATCTAATACGTTGTTACATACACGAGCAAATCGTACAAGGTGAGATATATAAACACAATAAGATGGTGACAAGGGAACGTCACCATCTAAAAATGGATAATTAACGATAGGAAATGAAAAATCATCTCTTTCATCATAAATTTTTGTGTTAAGCTTCCCGTTAATGATATAGATAACAGGATCGAGAAAAGGGCAGTGGTCATTGTTAGTATTAGCTTTTCAAGACAAATATATATTTAGGTGATTCCAAAATTCAGGTAAAACACTTCAATGGCGCCAAAAACAATTGAACCCCGCTACATTTGTAAGTAAAATAGTGAATGGAAATGAGAAATGTGTCAAAGAGACAATGACCCGACAAAGAGTAGAAAACAGCCACCAATTTGTTTTAACACACCGAGAAAAATCCCCACATAGTGCGGACTTCAGCTAGCCCCTAAAAAAAATATGTACTAGTTCAGTGACATCATACTACATATGAACTAAAATTTAAAAAAAAATACAAGACTAAAAAAAGCCAGAGTCTTCTGACTTGTGATAGGTGCCAAATGCGTCGATGTTTAAAATGTTAAGTCAAATCTCAATCCTCCCCTCTATCTCTCGTCAATGTGCCTGTCCTAAATCACTCCAATATAACAGGCCCTATGAATCGCATTATACGAAAGTTGTCAGATATGTACGGAAGGCATATGTTTTGGCAATTGGTTTCGAACTGTAATCTCTATGTTTATAAATTGTCATTCATTCTAGAAAATATTAATCATTAAATGGAGAAAACCGTTGACAAGTTTGTATTTTAAAAGTGATCGTAATTATTACCTCCGTATTCGTCCATTGACTCTACAATAAATAACAACACAAATGACATTAATTCTTATAAAATTCTAACAATAAATGCATATTTTGTTACAATAGTCTCTGTCGATTTTTTTAGAGACAAACGCCTCTCTGGCGTACTAAATTATAATCCTGGTACCTGGTAACTATTAACAACACTGGGTCGATGCCACTGCTGTTGGACGTTTCGTCCCCGAGGGTATCACCAGCCCAGTAGTCAACACTTCGATGTTGACATGAATATCAATAATGTGGTCATTTTTATAAATTTCTTGTTTACAAAACTTTAAATTTTTCGAAATAATTTCTTATCCCAGGCATAGATTACCGGAGCCGTATTTGGCACACCTTTTAGAAATTTTGGATCCTGAATGCTCTTCAACTTTGTACTTGTTTGGCTTTAGAAATATTTTGATATGAGCGTCACTGATGAGTCTTGGTGTAGACGAAACGCGCGTCTGGCGTAATAAATTATAAACCTGGTACCTTTGATAACTATTTACATTTTTAACTTATTAAACAACTTATAGTTCATTTTCATATGTGTAGTAAGGTTGACGTCATTGTACTGTAAATATCAGCGATAATTGTGTAGGTTGTCTACAACTGTCATATTTATTGTTATCGTCAACTTAACCTTCAGATATAGGTTCTTAAAAATATAACATGATCTTCGACTGTCTGAATGAAGAAAAATCATATTACTTTACGGTTGATCTATTTATGGGGTCGGTTTTACACAAAGTATGCATTCTGAAGATCAGTCATTCAACATTTTTATCCCCGGCTCAGTATATTTCTAGGATTTTGTTTGGTTTGGACAAATTCAACCCATTTCACTTTCTCAGCCTTTTTGTCTTTAGATTAAAAACGTAATATATGTGTCTACCTGTAGGGTTCTATCAAATGTAGTGCCCTACACCCCGTCCAAAATATGTCAAAATCCCAAATTTCAATAAAAGATATTTAAAAAAATGAAAAAAAAAACGTTACTTTCAAGTATCATTTTCTATAGGACTATTGGACATAGTCTTGATACTTTGCTACTGGGTCATACTATGATTAACCAATGACACGAAACGGCATTTCTGCACTCGAAGGGATCAAACTATGTAGTTTTTTTTACAGTTTACACTAATTTGATATGAATTTGACATCACTTCTTATGAATATATTGAATGTATTGAATACTAACCAGATCCACTGTCTCTTGGACTTGCTGTTATAAAAAAAAAATACACATGAAGGATTTTTTATTATTAACAACACGTTTTAGTTTTTTTTAAGTTTCTTGAAACGTAAGGAGATCTCAAAGGAGAGTGTCCTGATTTTATCTATTTCGAAGGAATATCTTAAAAGAGGGACGGAAGATACCAAAGGGATAGTCAAACTCATAAATCTAAAACAAACTGACAACGCCATGGCTAAAAAAGAAAAAGACAAACAGAAAAACAATAGTACACATGACACAACATAAAAAACTAAAGAATAAACAACACGAACCCCTCCAAAAACTAGGGGTGATCTCAGGTGCTCCGGAAGGGTAAGCAGATCCTGCTCCACATGTGGCACCCGTCGTGTTGCTTATGTGATTACAGATCCGGTAAATAGTCTAATACGGTAGGTCACATTCATGAAAGGGATGGGGATTGTAGTTATGACGTTAGGAACATATCCGATATCATTTGTGAAATGGTTATTCCATAACGGTCAAACAACTCGTGATGGCGTCCGTAAAATTTACGAAGGGATGATTTCAACTTCACCATTTGGAACTCTTGGTTTAATAGCTTCCTTGTAAGCAGCAACCCTCTATCAAGAAAATCATGATAGGAAATGCAAGCACGGGAATATCGTATCAATTGGGAGATATGTACCCCGTATGCAGGTGCTGCTGAAATCGTCTCTTTTGTCGAAAAGTTTTGTTTTCAACCGACCCTCATTGTCAATTTCTAGATGTAAGTCAAGATATGAAGCCGACTTAACTGTATATGTAGTATCCTTTACCTCTTGTTTGATGGGATAGATGCGTTCCACATAGTCACCAAATTTTGAATTGTTTAGTGAAAGAACATCATCTATATAGCGGAAAGTAGAGTTAAATGATATTGCTAACTTCTTATCTTTCTTCCTAAGAAGTTCCTGCATGAAGTCAGCCTCATAATAATAAAGAAACAAGTCGGCAAGTAGAGGGGCACAGTTTGTTCCCATTGGAATGCCGACAGTCTGTTGAAAAACACGTCCTCCGAACGTAACAAATATGTTGTCAATCAAGAAATCAAGCATCTTGATGATATCAGTTTCAGACAATTTTTTGTTTGAATCACAGTGATTCTTTACAAAGTAGGATTTATCCCTCCCTAAGACAAGATACTTGTATCTACGTTGGCCATTCTTTTTTATGAAGCAAAGTAATACCAACTCTTTCAATTTGTCTTTTAGTTTGGAATGTGGAATACTTGTGTAAAGAGTGGAAAAGTCAAATGTTTGAATACTGTTACAAGATGAAAGAGAGTTAGATTGTATATACTCTAAAAGATCTTTGCAATTTTTAAGTATCCACATCTGATTCACGCCACCTCTAGAATAGGCAGTTTCACAATAACTTTGAAGCCCGTCTTTGATTGCTGATAAAATAGATGTTAATAATTTAGAAAGAGGTTTCTTGGAGCACTTGGAAGACCCAGCAATATACCGTTGTTTGTAAGGACACTTATGTAGTTTAGGTATCCAATACAGTGATGGAAGATCCAGTTCTTCATCTTTGGTTGAAATTCCAAAGGAACATAGAATAGACCTATGATTATCCAGGATTTCCTCTTTGGTAAGTGTCGTGAGGGGATATGTTGAGTTTCCAAGTGAATTGTCAATACCTAATTCGTTTATCAAGCAGTTGATGTAATGACTTTTACACACAAAAACGATGTTATTTGGGGCTTTATCAGCGGGGACAACAACATATATGTCATGGAGGTCGGATAGGACTTTTGCAACATTTGGGTCTTTAAAGATTGACGTAGCATGGGCATTGATGGACCCATTCAGTTTCTTAATTCTGATTTGTATCAACGACCTCACTGCCTTAATCCATTCGGAAAGAGTGTCTATGTGCTATAATCGACTGCTTAAAAATATTCCTGAAATCCAATTTGATATTTGAATGACATATTTCCTGCATGAAGTACATAATTCACATATAGTCAGGAAAAAAGAGGCGGGCCTAAATTAGAAACAAAAGATTTGTTTGCAATTTGCTTAAACATATTAATCAACCTAGTATTGTCATAAAAAATAATAAAAAGAAATAGCCATAGAGCTATGTGTTCAGATTGTAATAGTTTGTATTGCTTTCAGCAACAACAAGAAAGCATTTTGGATTATGGAAATTGGTTTCATCTTACAAAACAAAACAAGTATTTCTACTATGTAATCTTTTTTTAAATAGACTTATCTTAGTTATTTCCAGTTATAAAGATGAGATGAAAAACGCAATTTGATAAAGCAACATGTTAATCAACAAACATTTCAGTTGACATCACTTCTTATGAATATATTGAATGTATAGAATACTCACCAGATCCACTGTCTTCTGGACTTTCTGTTGTAATAAAAAATCAACAATTAGTAATACACATGAAGGATTATGTTTTTGTTAACAACACATTTGTTTTTTTCAAGTTTCTTGAAATGTAAGGAGACTTAGAAGGGATCTGTCCTGTTTTTATTTATTTTGAAGGAAATTGATACCGTTGATCCAAAAAGCAAAGTTTTGTATTTACTTGGACAGGAAGAACTGAAATAGAATCTTATAGTTCATGTCTTAAATTGGTGTATATAGGACACGACAACAGAAAGTGAGTATTTGTTTCTACATCACCACAACGACAATTTGGAGAGTCTACTAAATTACGAACGAAAAGGTGAGAATGCAATGAACTTGAATCCATTCTTAAGCGATCATGAAGAATTTGACCAAAACGATGTCCTATATAATTATACGTTGGGACCTTACTATTTTAAGTACTAATTTGTTTTATGAATAATGATAGAGATTCACATTTTCTTATGTTTAAGTTAAGAGTGTTCCATAGTTTTGTTGTTGCAGGGATGAAATATTCAGAATATAAACGGGTCCGTGTGTTGACTTGTGTAATATTATTTCTTTGTCTTGTATTATGATCATGTCTACTTCCTACTGAATCAGGCAATAAGTCTCTTAAATACTCTGGAGTTTTATTATTCACAAAAAAATTTTATAATGAATTAGTCTATGATTGCGTCGTCTTTCAGATAATTTTTCCCATCGAGTTTCAACATATAAATTGTTTATACTGATAACCATGTAAGCAGGATCTCAACCCTCCCCTAACCTGGGAACGTTGTGTAACAGTTCAACATCATCCATCATTTATTCATTTATTATTGTCGGTCAATTTATTTTAGATACAGGGATACCGACAATATGAAGTGGTTATTTGAACATTAAAACTATCAACTGATATATTGAAATGAATTGTTTAAACTATTTGCATACTCACCAACAGGACGCGTTACTACAGATTTTCTTCCTATTAACAACAAAAACATAATAAACTATATAAATAAGATTATAGAACGTATATGTTATCGACACATTTGTTCATTTATTTATTAACTATTTGTGTTCTGGTCAATTTAAAACAGACAGCAACATAGACTTTAAATTTAAAAAATGTAACAGTTCGTTTTATAAAAATATGACAACTTCAATCGAAAATGAATCATATCGTTCATTCTTCTTTCCTTTGCTCTTGTTTTCCCTCAAAAAGATGTTTTGTAAAACGATGTCTGTTATCAGTCGCTTTTTTACTGATGTATCATTTTCTATAGGACTTTTAAATCTAGTTAAGATACTTAGTAAATGAGGCATACTATGATTTACCAATGACATGAAACAGCATTTCTGCACTCAAACTATGTAATCTAGTACAGTTTACACTCATTTGATATGAATTTGACATCACTTCTTATGAATATATTGAATGTATAGAATACTCACCAGATCCAATATCTCCTGGACTTTCTGTTGTAATAAAAAATCAACAATTAGTAATACACATGAAGGATTATGTTTTTGTTAACAACACATTTGTTTTTTTTCAAGTTTCTTGAAATGTAAGGAGACCTAGAAGGGATCTGTCCTGTTTTTATTTATTTTGAAGGAAATTTTTAGTATGTGGTATAATTAACTGCTTAAAAATATTCTGGAAATAATAATTTGATATTTGTTGACCTTATCAAACATACTCCATACGTTTAGTACCTAGTTTCACATCTAGTCAGATAAACGGAGGCGGACCTAAATTTAAAATGAAACATTTGCATGCACTACTGTGGGTTCATTTATTTTCGTCAATATCGGTTTTCGTAGATTACTGAAAACTTGAATATTTGTTGATATTTGTTGATATTTGATTTCGAGGTTTTGCCAATCTCTGTATACAAAACCTATGAAAATATGTCGTTTGTAGACATTTGAATTCGTGGTTCACCTGTGCCAACGAAAACCACGAAAATCGGTATTAAACGAATAACAATGAATCCACAATATACAAAAACAAAATATTGATTGTAAAAAAGATAAATAAAACGTTATTGTTATAGAGCTATGTGTTAAAATTAGTAGTGTAACAGAACAACATAATCCATCATTTATTCATTTATTTTTGTCGTTCAATTTATTTTTGATACAGGGATACCGACAATATGAAGTGGTTATTTGAACATTAAAACTATCAACTGGTATAAAACACCAAACTAAATAAATTACTATTTTGCTCATCTGAGAGTACCGTTGATCCAAAAAGCAAAGTTTCGTGTTTACTGGGACAGGAAGAACTGAAATAGAATCTAATAGTTCATGTCTTAAATTGGTGTATATAGGACATTACAACAGAAAGTGAGTATTTGTTTTTACATCACCACAACGACAATTTGGAGAGTCTACTAAATTACGAACGAAAAGGTGAGAATGCAATGAACTTGAATCCATTCTTAAGCGAGCATGAAGAATTTGACCGAAACGATGTCCTATATAATAATACGTTGGGACCTTACTAGTTTGGGTACTAAGTTGTTTTTTGAATAATGATAGAGATTAACATTTTCTTATGTTTAAGTTAAGAGTGTTCCATAGTTTTGTTGTTGCAGGGATGAAATATTCAGAATTTAAACGGGTCCGTGTGTTGACTTGTGTAATATTATTTCTTTGTCTTGTATTATGATCATGCCTACTTCCTACTGAATCAGGCAATAATAGTTATCAAAAGTACCAGGATTATAATTTTATACGCCAGACGCGCGTTTCGTCTACATGAGACTCATCAGTGACGCTCAAATCAAAATAGTTAAAAAGCCAAACAAATACAAAGTTGAAGAGCATTGTGGACCCAACATTCCAAAAAGTTGGCCAAATACGGCTAAGGTAATCTACTCCTGGGGTAAGAAAATCCTTAGTTTTTCGAAAAATTCAAAGTTTTGTAAACAGAAAATTTATAAAATGACCATATAATTGATATTCATGTCAACACCGAAGTGCTGACTACTGGGCTGGTGATACCCTCGGGGACGAATTAAACGTCCACCAGCAGTGGCATCGACCCAGTGGTGTAAATAGTTATCAAAAGTACCAGGATTATAATTTTATACGCCAGACGCGCGTTTCGTCTACATAAGACTCATCAGTGACGCTCAAATCAAAATAGTTAAAAAGCCAAACAAATACAAAGTTGAAGAGCATTGAGGACCCAAAATTCCAAAAAGTTGTGCCAAATACGACTAAGGTAATCTACTCCTGGGGTAAGAAAATCCTTAGTTTTTCGAAAAATTCAAAGTTTTGTAAACAGAAAATTTATAAAATAAGTCTTTTAAATACTATACTTTTATTATTCAAAATTTTGTGATAATGAATTAGTCTATGATTGCATATAAATTGTTTATACTGGTAAGTTTAGTTCCCAACCCACCCCCCCTCCCCCCGTGACAATACGCGTTGCGTCAATCTGAATATTTTCAAGTTTAGCAATCAAATTCTGATTTTTGGAGTCCCAAACGACATCGGCATATTCAAGAATTGGGCGAACAAATGATATGTAAATTTTTTCAAGTGAAAATCTATCAAGAACATTTTTCATTTTTCTCATTATATTTTTATTCTTTTGTAAGATTTAGAAACTATATAAAAAAATTATTCAATATGGTCGTTCCAGGATCCGTTGTTAGAAAAAAAGACACCTAGATGTTTGTGTTTACTAACTGTTTGTAGCTCTTTGGTATTCATAATCAATGGAGGATGAAAGGGTCTATTTACTTTTTTTGAAATTATCATACTTTTAGTTTTTTGGGCATTAAAATTCACAACTGGGGTAACATTTGCTCTTTTCCATTGATCAGGAAATGTAGACGTACTTAACGATAAGTTAAATAGCTTACATTGTGGATACTTCAAATCAGAAGATGCTTCTTTTAACAATTTGGGACTTATTAGGTCTGGGCCAGAAGCTTTTGTGGGATTAACAATTTTCAATATATCTTCAACTTCAGTAACAGTAAGTTCTATGTAACCAATGTCATCACTAATAGTTTTAAGTTCTTCAGGTAACATAGCACTTGAATCATCAATATTTGACTGGGAAGAAAAAAATCGATTAAATTCATTTGCCTTTTCGATTTCATCAAATATTAAGTTGTTATTAACCATTAATGGAGGTACACTTGCGTCGTTTGTTTTTAATCTGGATATTTGTTTAACCGTCTTCCACCAATTAGTAGTGGACGGGTTACTGTTCATGATTTTGTTTATTTAATTGTTGTTATAATCATCCTTTGATTTTCTTATTAAACTGGTAACTTCATTTCGTATTTTCTTAAATTTTGACCAATCCGATGGGTTATTATATTTTTTAGCCTTTCTGTGGATTCTATTTTTTTTCCTTATCTTTTTTTTACATCATTTGTTAGCCATGAAGGTTCATTTTTACGAACAGTTATTATTTTATTTGGAATACATTTTTCAGCAGCTTCTATGATAGTTTTTATTATTTCGGTTGTAAATTGTTCAACGTTATTTAAGTTTATTACGGAATCCCAATTTTTTTCAGATACAATGTTACGATATCTGTCATAATCTCCTCGATCATATAGCCAAATTTTCCGCTTAAAAGTTTTTTGACGACATTTTGGAAAGTTCAAAAGACTAATTATAGGGAAGTGAAAGCGTAGTTGGTCTAATAAAGGTGGTCCGACTCCACAGTAAGTTATTATGTGAGCATCGTTTGTTATAAAAAGGTCTAACAATGACGACGACATTCAAAGGGGAATTCAATTTGAAATACAACACAAAAATAGATTTCGTGATAACCAACATTTCTTTACAAGACTTTTGTGTCACCAACAAGGTCAATGGAATGGATAGGTTACACATGTTAAAGCTGTTTTATTATGAAACGAAATGCAGATAACGCCATTTTAAATCCTGTATTAGCCCATCAATCGTCCTAATTGCGAAATACATTTTTCAATGTAACTAATAATTAACTGACTTACAGCGCTTTTGAAATAACATACCTGAAGGTGATGGTGTTCCAAACGAACTCAAGGCCCTTTGTAATTGCCATTTAATATTCCATCTAGCCAAAATGGTTCTCCGGGAATCTGTAATACAATTGGGTTTTTTTTCATCAAATTTTATGTTTTCAAATATTTGATATAAATGTGTTTTTTATTTCAAACTTTATATCACTGTCTTATTGGTCTCTGTTAATTCCGATTGCTATCCTCAACTAAAACACACTTCTATCTATAACGAACATTCTGTGATTTATCATATTGTAGTTAACATCGCTGAAAATAATTACCCTCATGACTGGTTTTTACTTATTTTTAAATTCGACGTTGATAAATGAAATTGGATATTATTGTATGTTCATTTTGGTAATGTAGCTCTCATCGATCAAACGTATTTGTTCATCCATAGATTCGAAATATTGTGTTTTTAGCATTTTTTGTGCGGGTAAATCCAGAAAAACTTTTCAGATACTGGAAACTCATCATATTCTGAGAAAAACCACCATCAATATGTACCCTTTTGTAAATATTCTTAAACCTTGGACTTATAAAGTTACACTGTAAACTACAATCGGTACAAATCAAATTGACAAAGTGGTAAGAAATTTAAAACAAATGTGTTCTTTCAAAATATAGGATAAAATTAGGGCGACTTGTTGGTTGACAATAGGACGGACCATGTTTTCAATTTTTATCATGTATTGTATACATGTGATATACTAATAAAACTTGTAATAAGACAAACCATGTAGGTTCCATTTAAACTATTTCATTGCACGAGTAGGTCATTTATTATTTGTATGCGTATTGACATACCACACGGCCATCGAAATATTTGTATTACAAATTATTTTTTATGTTAGGTAATTTGAATATTATATCTATAATAGGATATATGAAACGTTCAAAATCTGAGGATTTACATGCAAGTTTTAGGACAATACAACATTATTTGTATAGAAATAAGAAGATGTGGTTTGATTGCTAATAAAACAACTCTCCAACAAAAATCAAATAGTGCAGTAGGTCGTCTTAAGACCTTTAACAAAGAGTTAAACCCATATTGCATAGGTTTACATTGTTTTCATTTTAAATTGTTTTCCTTAATCAAACGTAAAAAATTAAACTAATTAAAATTAAAAATTAAAAAACTGACACCTCCTAAATCATACTTTTTTATGGATCGATTGATTGCTGCAAAATCAAACGGCAAATACAACAAGCATATTCAGGACTAATTTATATGAATCAATTCACACTGCTTAAATTAATTAACTAGTTTAAGTTTTAGAAAATTTTCGACAGAATATTTACTTTGACTAATTTCCAAATAATAAAAATTTCAAATTTTAAAGGATATATTAACACTTATTTTGATCATTTAGATAAAAAAAAAAAAAAAAAAAAAAAAGGACATGTGGTATGATTGCCAATGAGACAACTATCCACAAGAGACCAAAATGACACAGCAATTGATAACTATAAGTCACCATAAGGCCTTCAACAATGAGCAAAGCCCATACCGCATAGTCAGCTATAAAAGGCCCCGAAATGATATGGTAAAACAATTCAAACAAAAAAAACTAACGGCCTTATTTATGTATAAAAAGTGATCTGTGTATGTAACGTACTAGTTATATTTAGTTTGCTTTTAATTTACTGATAACATAATCAATATTCATACCAATAAAAACAATATTCAATTATCTTATTACAGTGTTGAATTGGTAACCTTTTAGAATAAGTTTATCTACAGGAGCGATCAGCTTACAAGGATCATTTCTAAATTTTCGGGCACGGTTAAAAACATTTCCGTTAAAATGAGGATGTGCTATCCTGTTTGTAATACGTTTTCTACAGGTACCACGGTAGGTATAGTGTCCGGCTAGGATCGTGGTTCTTCGAGTGATTTGATCGGGCTTTTTCGAGTGTGACCACTTTTTTTCGAGTGAATATGATCAAAAATGTAAACAAACAGACTTCTTTTCTAACAATACGTGATATAGATACTAGAGATTGATATACAAGGTTATACATGATATGTTAGTATTTGAGATCTAAAGATAGTATTATTCTGACATTGCTTTTCGTTTAAAGAGTTACATTATGCCTTAACATGCTTTTAATCCAAAATACCGAATAAAGCCATTTTCTTACCCATACCAATGCAAATGTCGACGGAAATGCATACATGGAATCTATATATCTAATTATCTATATATATATAAGATATACAGACACTTTACAAAAAATATTGTTATTGCATTGCAAACGACATTTTGAGACTAAATTCAGTTTTTCATGTCCGGGCTTTTTCGAGTGTGTTCTTTTTTTATCGAGTGATTATACACATTTCTCATTGCTTAAACTGTTTCATATGTGTTTACGTTTAGAATCTATAAATTAAGGCTAAAATTAAGTACTTTCAAGGCACATGGTGTATCAATACTTGCATTTTGTCATGAAACAAGTATCGTTCATTTGTATATGTTAGCGGCAATAAGTGAAATTAGGCATTAAGCTTAAATCCTAGGCAATAAGCTAACGCCTAGGCAGTACGTCTATTGCATAAATGGTGTTAGGCATTAGTCTTAAATCCTAGGATTTAAGCTTAAATCCTGAAAAAGGTATGCAGGCATTAAGCCTAATGCCTAAAATATAACTGAGAGTAAATAAAAGACATTTATTTAATTAAATAAAAATATTATTGTTACATAATAACATTTTAGAACTGAGGCCTGTTTATCGAAACTGTCCTAAGATCGATCCTATAAGATATTCTTAGGACAGAAATTATGATAAAGTTCGGACCGACTTACAATATGTCTCAGCATGCACATCGAAGCTATCTGAGGATTATCTTAGCTAGGATTTCCTAACCGCTGTCCTGAGTATTGGCGTAAAAGAAAATAGTAAATGAAAAAATTGAAATATTGTATCAAATTTAACCAACAAATTTAATTTCAAAAACGATTTAATTGTTATAAAATAATTATTAGTTATTAATAAAAGGGTAATAAATAATTTTGATATTATAATTGTACATTTAAACTCTTTAAAACAAAAGATAAGTCAAAAAATATATCTACATTTTATATTAGAATTGAACAAACTAACTGTAAGTAGTTAAAATTAAATATATAATCGGTAAAATTATTACAATATATATGCTTTGAGGTAGCTGAATTCGAAGTGTCACGGTTTCATACTTGAGAGTTCAAAGGCAAATCTCGTGCATCTTTCATATAAATACCGAGTACTTTAACTATTTTATTTTTTTACTGCAATAAGATGAATAATCATCATCAGATTTAAGGAAATAAGCTTAATGCCTGAAAATTTCAGGCAATAACTTAATGCCTAAGCGTTAGCTTATTGCCTAGGATTTAAGCTTAATGCCTAATTTCACTTATTGCCGCTAACATATATATTCTTTTTCTCACATCTTATAAATTGCATGTTCAGTATATATCTGTGATGTCAACAATCTAACGTGAGTGTTCCGGACCATTTAAGTATTTGGACCTCTTGGGATAAATATTACTAAACAGCAAAATGTCGACTTGGAAGATAACTTCCAAAAATGTCTTAATGAACTGTTAAACAAGAGTTCAACTGTTTTTCTAACTGACAAAAAAAGTTGATATGATAAAGAGTCTATTAATTGATACTAGAGACGGACAGAAAACAGATACACTCAGATTAAGACAGTTAATTAAAAGACAATGGGTTTCAACTTGTTACTTGTGCTGTTTTTGGTAGCCTTTGAACTATAAAATTAATACATTTCATGTAACCGACATTGTTATAGAGAATAAAAAAAATTGTTTATTATAGTGTCACATATTGATTATAGATAAGTTTATTGTATTATTGAATCGTTTCTAATGTATACCTATATGGTCCCAAATTGAGTTTCCCCTTGGGCTATTATTTTTTTCGCCACCTCTTTCGCCAAAACAATATATTTTTCGCCACTTTATTACTTTTTTCGTCAAATAACATAAATATATCTTTCGTTTAAAAAAAATCTTTTTTCTACCCCACCCCACCCCTAAACCGTTAGTTTTACCGTTTGAATGGTTTTGAACTAGTTATTTTGGTGGCCCTTTATAGCTTGTTGTTCGGTGTGAGCCAAGGCCCCGTGTTGAAGGCCGTACCTTAACCTATAATACATTGTAATTTACTTTTATAAATTGTTATTTTGATGGAGAGTTGTCCCATTGGCACTCATACTACATCTTCCTATATCTATCATATGGTCCGACCATACGCGTACAGTTTGACCATATGAGTATACGCATCTGGTCGTTACCATACGCGTATGGTCCTAATACTCATATGGTCCGAAACATAAGCACAGACAATTCGAATTGAGACGTACATACATATATTGTATAAGATGAGATGTACGTTTGTTCTTAAAAGAGTATACATCTTAGATATTTCATTATCTATTTGTCTTGTATGTTGTATTATTTATTTTATTGTTTAAGAAATGGAAACCGAAAATGACTAAATGCTACAATTGTGAGGAGGAGTCTGATTTTGCAAATATAATAATTGGTCACACAGGAACTAAACACCATGATAACTTCCTTTCAATAAAAAAAAAGTGTCTAAAAAGTGGAAAATATGAATATTAATCAAGACATTACAATGTTGTTCCTGGTGTGGTTCGAAGCACCGGACAATCTAGCTGGTGAGAGCATATAATATACAAATTTTGTGTTTGTCTATCATTGCTAAAGGATCATATTTAGGCTAATGAACTATTCATATCATTGTTGATTTTATCTGAAATTTTATTCAAATTTTGTGTTCAATGGCAATAATAAATCGGGTGGATTAAGTGTGTGTGTTTTTTATGTTTTTTTATTAATAGGTTTCTTTTATTAATCTGCGGAGTTCACCACAAGAAATATTATTAACTGTAAAATCAAAAGTAGCATGAAATGAAGTTAAAATGAATATGAGTTCCCTGCACAACGTTCTAGACACCGTTTTGTTAAGGATCAAGTTATTTCTAAATGAATACTGGAAAGTAGTTGTATAACGCTCTCCAAACAGAATATTTGCATTAAATTGAAAAAAAATACAATTTGATATGTTTTTGATGAAATATATGATATTGTCCTTCACTTAATTACAGTTATAAACTAGAAAAAAAATCATTTTTTAAAGTCTAGAATACCTTCAAATTTTCTGTAAAAAACACCTGGACAATAACAAACACTGATTTTATATAGTAAATACAAGGGAATTTAGCTTCTTTGTTGATAAAAACATATATAGTATTCAATATGAGATGGGTAGTAATGTTAAAAACTGTTATAATTACGAAATATCCGTTAATTGAATTTATCGCATGTTTTATCACTCGAAAAAGCCCGAACTACACTCGAAAAAAATGGACCAAAGCACTCGAAAAATCACGATCCTAGCCGGACATTATACCTACCGTGGGTACAACCATACTTTAAAACCAAATCTGTATATCTAAGGAAAAATTTAGTAAAGGTTTATATTTCCTTAAAATTAGCTGACTTTTTACAAAGTTATCTCCTTGAAGTGTTATGTATAAATAAAGGCAAAAGTAGTATACCGGTGTTAAGAATACATAAATCGATAGAGAAAAACAAAGCAGGGTTATAAAGTAAATCTGAGGGAAACGCTTCAACTATAAGAGGAAAATAAAGGAACACAGGAACACTAAAATGCATAAAAAACAAACGACAACATACAGAGAAACTACATTTGTAACTGTTTGATAGCAACTGCCATATTCCTGGCTAATGGCATTTTATGAAATATGTGAGTTGAACCTGATTTAATGGGTATAGTCAAACATCCCGCTTTATGACAATGTTATAAAATATATGAACCAACTTTACATACATTGTGCAGAATTTGTTTGTTGCTAGAGTTGTTTGTTTTCTAATGAAACCGTTTTGGCCGATTTCAAATTATTAATGTTATATACATTTACATTTCAATTAACCTATATAAGCAAGATTGCTAAAAACACTGATACTGCTTGAACTGATACTTGTTGTGTAAAAAAGCTTATAAATATATGTTACATATGGGGTAGAATTCTCATGTTTTTATTGGAATTTACAAGCCCGTGTTTTAAATAGTATTTCTTGTATCTGATGCCTTGGTTATATTTTAAAAAATATTTTTATTGATAGGTAAATTGACGGTGAATATCAAAATATCTGTGAACATTACTCATAACAATCACGGCGAAGGCATCGCAGAGTACGAAAGAAAATTTGCAAGTAGACTGAAATGAGTTACAATTAAATTCTTAGTGTTTACAATAAAACAAGTTAAACTTACTACTTAATATTTTTCATAACATCGTAATTTTTTTTTATATACACCGAAAAGCATTGAATTCTATTTTTCTAATACATTATTTACATCAAAAAATATGTAATGACGTTGCACACGGTGTTGGTACTAATCACAATATTTTATAGATTATCTTGAAATCAATGCTTTGTTTGGTTAAATCGATTGATGTATGGATTGTTTGCAATGATTTGGTTAGCGAAAAATAAGAATTGAAAAATAAAATTCCAATAAATATAACACAAAATTGACCCGTTTTCATGCAAAAACGGCATGTCCAACGTTTCATGTTTGTGTTTAGGAGATCATAATTCTGTATCTACACACCGTATTTTTTTATCAGAATGCCTTAAAACTTGGCGGAACTATTGCGCTTGTTTCACTAATTGTGATGTTAAACCAAAATCAACTTACTGTAACATGAAACCAGAAAATCGCCTTTTTGAAAGCTATAGGAAAAAGGTCCAAGGCAATTCAAGGTACTAAACAAATTTGAGATTTAGGCATTTTTTTCATAAAAATAAAATAGCAAAAAATGTTATAAAATTTATAGTGTAAAAGGTTTTTTTTAATGTATTCCTTAATGTTGATATT
The DNA here is from genome assembly GCA_019925275.1 of Mytilus edulis. Lineage (NCBI taxonomy): Eukaryota > Metazoa > Mollusca > Bivalvia > Mytilida > Mytilidae > Mytilus > Mytilus edulis. The sequence goes on from CM034362.1 coordinate 42,864,038, forward strand.
TGTGTCGAAAAAAATTGATAGAGCTACAGCAACAATGACTCCAAAAAGCATAGCCATCTTGTCCCTACGTAAAAAATAGATATATTTTTTTTTAATCGCAATTATAACCAGCTGTATATCAGGAAAGAAGTGTTATATGTTAAAAGAATACATCGGTAATAAATGGTTTGTTTTTGTTGTTCTATTTGAAACTATGCATTTAATGTAGTGTTTCGTAAAAAACAGGATTTTAGGAATAGTCCAAAAAGTATAGCCGTTTTGTCCCAACGTCCGCAAAAAGTAGCTGATGTATTAATTACGCTCGAAAATTATGTTCTTCTAAAAGCTTTATAATGTTTATAATAAAATTTGAGGTATTTATTTTGAAATATTTTTGAATAAAAATATAAAGATTAAACTGAAATGAAGCCTTTAATATTAACTTTAGAGAATAAGGTTAAGGGTTCATTTAGTGCTTGCTAAACAATATGAGGTTTATGTCATTATTGAAGGCTGGATATAGTCCGTTACGCACAAACATTAAATATTTTACGACCGTTGTTCCACATAGAACATTAACCCAATATCTTTTAGAATCATCATCTCGAAAACACATGAAATATTTGCCACTTAACATTCATAAACATAAACCCATCTCTACATCGGGATATGTGTTAATACTTTCATTGTAGGTAAAAGATTAAGGACAACTGTAATGACAGATGAAAACTCGTCACGAAAAACAAGAAGGGATACTATATCAGATGAACATACAAAAAAAAGATGCCCCATTGTTGAATGGGTGTGTTACGAGTCCGTCACATTTAAAGTAAAACAATGTGAGCGTAAAAAAAAATAACATTGTTTTAAAAAGTAACAAAAACGATACACATTTTTCGGTACCTTGTCAATTCGATCTCCTCTCATTCTTTTCATCCCATGTTTTCCGAGCTAAATGACAATCCTCGCAACTGAATTCTCTTAAAAGTTATTTGCCCGTAACTGAAATAATTTGTGTTCACGATTTCTCCGAAAACTATGGATGTAAAGAAAACATAGAAAAATAATCGAGTTATTTTCAAAGAACAGAAGTTTCTCTACACGTGACAATAATATATCGTCACACCGTACCAAGCGATGAAAATTTGAATTAGAACACGGGGTTGGTAGAAGAAATTTTGTTTGCGATTAGTCCCGATCTTTCTCATGACCATAACTTTACTCATAAAGTTCAAAGACTTGTCTCTGAATACCTTAAATCGATTGATTATACAGTAGAAAAAATGCACGAGTTTACTGACGGTTGCGCATCTCAATATTGCTTTGGGGATTTTTCGTTTGCCCAAAAAGATTTTGGCTATAATATTGTTAGAAATTTGTTTGAAACATTGCACGCAATGGTGTACAACATGCAGCCGAAGGGCTCGTCAATTATCAAGCCGATTTCGCCGTGATGCACGGAAAAGATGTAGTACAAAATGCACATGATTTGTACATGTTTTCAATTGATAACTTATTAAATCCGAAAAAGTCGACTGGTTGTGTCAAACGTCGGCTGTTTGAATACAAAGAGAATGTTCCAAGAAATATAGATCGCCTATTCAAACCTATACAAAATGTAAGAAAACTACATCAAGTACAATCAACGAATAACAGTTATGAAATAAAAATAAGAAACGTTTCGTGTTATACATGTGAAGCATGAATGAAAGGAAAAAATAATGATTACAGCAGTTTAACCCCCAAATTTAATTAAATTGAAGTTGGACAAGGAAGGCTCGAATTCGAATGAACAAGTAAACGAGGAATTGCCCCAATTAATTCCAAAAGGTGCAATAGTTGCATTATACACTGACGATGTAACTGGAAATTACTATCTGTTTACGTGCACTAGCGAACAAATAGAACTGCATAAAAGAACCACTGATGACTGAGGAAATACTTTTCCTGCTGATTCATCTGTAATTAAAGGTTTCTACTTCGATAAAGTTAACGGTGATAGATTTCAATGCAAGTTGATAAAAAATAAATTAGCAATTGTACCGTCACAAACAGTTAGATTTATCTGTCTAGATATTGACAACGGACATAGCAATATTGAAATTAGCGAAGACAAACATTCTGGTATTTTGGAAGCATGCTCATCACAGGAGTAATAGAGTGACTCATTTTGGGACTTTTTTTGCGGGAAATACAGGGGCGGGATGGGATGAACGAAATTGGTATTTACTTGAAACAATATTAAAAAATAATTCTGTGTGACGTTTAAGTTGACTAAATTAATTAAATACAAACAAACATCGGTCAAAATCGTTTTTGATTCGACTTCGACGATTCTTGTAAATGATTACATATAACGAGAATATAAACTTAGCAAACAGGTAACTATATGAATAACATTATTAAGCTTACAAGAACATTTTGTTGATGACGTCGTGAAACGCATATTGGTACCAACACCGTGAGTAAGGTCAATACTAGTATATGAATTAAGGGCTTTCATTCAGTTAATACTTTATATATGGACCTGTTAGATTATATTGACTCCGTCCTCTGTAAATATAATCTGAACAGTTTCATATATAGTGTATGGACAGCGTCAAAAGTCGATAAGTGATCGACTGAGTGAAAGTCCTTAATTAAGTTATTTTTAACATATGTAAGTAATGTATTAGGAAAATATCATTCAATGTTCTTTTTGTGGGTTTTTAAATTGTATTTTAAATTATTTTTTTTTACATTTTATTGAAAATATCAATATTCTTTGTACAACTGTGTAGCTTGTTATGTAAGCTTTCTTGTATTCTTGAACCCCATTCATACTAAGACATATATATATATCGATTTAAACTAGATTGGTTCATTTATATAGATTTTAGTTAGCGTCTGCATTTAACATGAAGTTCTTTATATGTTCTTCTGATACTTTTCTTTTGCTTTTTGTCTTATGCGGGCTATCTCCTTGGTTGGTATATGGTAAAGTTATGACGTCATAAAAATTAATTTAGCAAAATTATTTTAAGTTGACAGTCAATATACATATTTATAAAACCATAGCGTCAATATGATTAACGTAAAATAAGCTGCTGTTTGTAATAAACGCGCGTAAACGCAGATTGAGAAATAATTAACTTTTGAAATCATGTGCTGCGGTATGGAACCAAATTTTTATCATTTATTGTATTTCTTAAAACAAAACCCAATGATTTACTGTTCTAACGAATGTTGACCAATTACACGTGATACTGTACACAATATAATTTTTACATGTTCACATATGTTTGTAGTATTTTATTTTGGCTTATGTTTTTTTTAAATATTTTTGTAAGTCGATATTTGTACATGTAACTTTTTAAAAGAAATATAAAAAAAAATGCGGCTATTTAAAGTCATTGAAGCTGATATTTTGCAATTTATAAAAGATAGTATTTCTAACTAAAAGTGTTTTTGAATTGGTACGTTTTTTAACACATCTACGTAAAATATTAAGATACAAGTCATTTAAAAAAAATACCAAACATGTACAAATGTGCACGAAGTTTATTTTATAATTTACACAATTAGTTAAAGCGAAAAGTAACCGCGCGTTTACTCGGGAAGACATTTGAAATAACCATTTTGACCGCGTTAACTTAATTATAGTAAACGCGAAAATTGAAGTTAGCTATCGAAATATGTGCACGCAGTTTAACATGCGTTAACTTGATGTGATGATTGGTCTGCACCCAATTGAAGTGATTTCATGACAATAGCAGTTTCATCCATGATTTAAGAAAATTTAACATATTGAAAACACAGTCTTGTATTTTATAACAACTGCCATATTCATGACTTGGTGGTAACGGATATTTTAAGAAAAACATAATTTGTTAAACCCGATTTAACGTCTAGCCAAACCTCCCGCGTTTTTACAATGTAAAATAATATATGTACCAACTTAACAGATATTGTGAAGTATAAGATTGTTGCTTGAGTGGTTTGTTGTCTAGAGAACCCGTTTTAGCAGATATAAAATCATTGATGGTATGAACATTTCGAACTAACCATCATAATCACAATTGTCAAAAGCACTGTTACTACTTGGACTGATACCTGTCGTATAAAAAGAATATGTATATATAGTTATCAAAACATTGATTTTTCCTGTCTGTGCAGTATTGCAATTCTATACAATCTGACACCTTTTAATTTAGCTTATAGAATGTTTTATATAGAAATATGTATATTTATCAATTATGGAATTTTGAAGAGGTCTATAAGTTGTATATGGCGTATGTCCTTTGAATTTATTTTATTCGTTCATTTTTTTAAACGGAAAAAAAGATAAATTGCCTACAACTGCACGTATCTAAAAGTTCGCTCACAACTTGCATTCGTATGGTTGGATCTCGTATACGTTGTCTGCGAATACTGAATCTTTGACATGGTGAATTACCAGTCTGTTCCATGTACCAATCCTTGCTAGTGCTGAATACAATACAGTAAATTAGGTTAACCGTTTTGAAATTAATGTCTTATTTGGAACAATGGTTTTTCCGTTTAGTAATGTTATTTACTGGCCAGGTTCCAAATATTCACAAAGACCACATCTAGGGTAATTAAATTTTGAAACGATGTAATTTATTCCAGTTGGGTCTTAAAATGCAGCCCTCATTAAAATCTTTGTTTAGATTTTGAGGCTGTCTTTTACTTTTCATGATTTCTGGAGGAAAAAGCGTTTCTATTTTCTTACTTATTTTGTTAAATCGGAAATTATATTGATTTATATATATGATACATTCTTAAACGTATCCATGTCCAATAAACAAGTCCAATATCATTTATCCAAACGAGTACTTCAATTTGTATTCGCAAAAACAAAACAGCTTACCACGCCAACATGTGTGAAATTTGTCAGCGCTAAATTTCTTACGTGTCGTCAGTAATGATGTCTGTCTTCTGATAATAAGCTTCGTTTGTGATGACATTATTTTCAAAATGAGCGTTGGCCACCTTGAAAGATTTTTTTTTTTAATATGGCCAGAAGCAATTTTTCAAATTAATATTTATTAGACCTTTTTCCAAATTTCATGCTTGTATTACGATTTGCACAATTATTTGCATAATATCTCCCACTTAGAGAGTTGCTGATCTGGTGAAGACATCGAAGAGAACGCTTTATAAATTCTGTGCGCCCATAATTTAAATCATACTTTTGGAGGTTTGTCTAGCTATAACAGTGTTATACCACCATTAGTTTTTCTCTTATTAATCTTTGTTAAAATTGCACTTTTCAAAACCTTGTGCAGAATTTGTTTTTGTTTCAATTAAAGAAATACATTTCATTAGTAAAGTGTTATCCTGTCCAGTACTATGGACAAAATTTCATTTAATATTTCATTGCATGTAAGAAAATAACCATAACTGGAAGTTAATCAATCAATACCCTCATATCTTATGTATTATTTATGTAAATTCAGATGTGGCTGTCATCGTTTTCCCATTGAATCGGGCTGATGGCATAAAATTCAAAGAGACGAAAGAACCTGCATTGTATGTTACTCAAATGAAATAGGTGATGAGTACCATTATATTTTAGTTTGTAACTTTTTCAGTTCAGAAAGGAAAAATTGTTACCGAAATATTGTCAAAAAAATGCAAATACTGAAAAATTTAATCAGTTATTCTCATCAACTGATATTATTGTATTAGAAAAACTAGCAAGATTCATTAAATATGTATTATCAATTGTCGTCCCTCCTGGTTAGTTAAATTGTGTTTAATATACACAATTAAATGAACTGTCTTTTTCCATATTTATTTACGCATGCACTATTATTGTATTATATAATTGTATACTAATTTCTCTGTAACTATGTATGTTTATGAGAATAAAATATTCGTATTCGTAAATGTTAATCTCTTTTTTATCTGTGTACAAGCTTAAGTAGCCATGTACCTTAAATGTCCAAAATTTTCCATAGAAACCCCAAATAAAAAAATAATGGTGCTTTGAAATTCCTAAGATATATATGTTTTTTACCCAGAAATTTTACTGCAATGAAACGTAGGATTAATTACCTTCAACTGTCAAATTCAAGGGCATATCGTATTTCGTATGCAACCGGATGTGACGTACTAAGATTTAGTGGTATTACACCTAAAGCAAGGTTTGACCATTGATTTTCTCCAAAAAGCGACTGCGCCAAATCGGGAAGATGTTTTTACTGGTTGCATTGATTGATACCGTTTGATTTTGTCATTTTATATAGAATTCTCTTCAGGAATTACCCTTGGAGTTATGTATTTTTGTTATACATTTACGAACACCCTAGCATAACATAAATATCCTATACAAAAGAAACGAAATGAAACAATTCATCGCTTCATGTCAAGGATGATTTATTTGTTTGGTGATTTTACATTGTTTTCATGCTCCCTTTCACAATGTTTCAAAGCTTTGATGTTTGTAAAAGGTACTGTTAGATTATTTCATTAAAATATTAAATTATTTGATATTCTTACCTTCCACCAAGTGTTGTACCTCTTGGAGTTTACTCGATTGTGTGTTCCTTTCTGAAGCAGCAGCTATCATCTCGTGCAACTGTTTGTTTTCAGATGATAACTTTGATCTTTCAAGGATCTGCCATACACGAAGTAGCTCTAGCACAATAATTGAAAATATCAAATCTCGATTTTTTAACTCCAGCAGACCAATCGCTGTCCGCTGATATATGATCTCAGTCTGCAAATGATCGCAATTCTTGCAATAATATTTTATGTTTAGTCTTCTGGTGTCATTTGGAATAGCAACTGATGGATCTACAGCAACAAGGTAATTGATTATTGGTATATGCATTTTTTATTTTATTTGTATTAGTTTTACGGTTAGGGGGTAGGCTGTTGGTTTGTACATACGACTTTTTTGGGTTATTCGTTAAGTGTCACTTCTACATCAGTCATCTACTGTTAGCCAACGCGTATACTAAGAAATTTGCTGATCCCGGATATTGATAAATGGGTAAAAAGGAGGTAATTGGTAGGCCGACATTTGGCCTCAGACCTGTCCAATATTTTACAGAATGGACTGTTATCGTCTTATATTTTGTACAGAACAAAGTTCCAGACCATTGGAAAACATCGACTCATTATAACTTTTGAATCAATCGAGTTCCAAACAACTAGATTTAAATGTACTATAACCTATTTGAAAATTCACTCACATTTTGACTTAAAATCTTGACTGACACTTTAAAACAACTCCTCATCGATTTACCAACATTTCATTTATTTATTAAAAAGATTGTGTACATGGTGTTTAAACTTTTGATGATGGTGTTGAAATGGTTGGGGGTTAAAACAAATCTTTGGAACATGCCCGGATTTGTTTCCTTTAGATTTGCACTTTCATGAAAACATGGACAATTAATTTACATATTTAAGTCAATAAATATGCTCATTCCATATTTATAAAATTTTAGTATGTTTTTCGAAAATGAATGGGATTTTGAATAAATGAGCATAGTCACCTGCGGAAAAAGTACATTCACCGCGCGAAACGTCGCATGCTTTTACGTGCATAATTTTGGTATAAAAACGTTTGATGTACAAATTGGTTTTGGTAAATAAATGTATTTACATGCATTTCTATCGGAATATGGAATAAAACATTATTGTCTTTTGTTTTGATAAATATGTGGTTTAATTGACTTTTAAAAAAACTGATATTGGCCTCAGTGAATATCAGTTTTTTTAAAGTAAATAAAACTACATATTAACCTCATCAAAAGACAGTAATTGTATATTATAATTGAATAACAAACATGTATTTTCAATATAGTCAAAAACGATATAATTCCAAATTGCTCAGGCTTTGTTTTTCAGCACCAAATAAACGATTGTTTATGAAAACAAAAAACACGATGAATCCACATAAATGTAAATAGTAAAAACCAGTGAACATGGTAAATTATTGAAAAGTGCTGACATTTGCTGAAATCTTGTAAAAAACGTGTCACATTGATGCATCCGCATGTACAAATAAATTCAGTGCGCGTAGAGAGATAAGATTCGTGAACTCTTTCCATTGATTTCAATGTATATCCAAATTTCCTTTACTTAAATCCTTCCAAACACTGCGTGGCTGTTAATTGATTTATTATATATCAGATTTAATACAAATTAACAACGCGTGACTATATAAAGTATGACAACTATCTACACTTCTATAACTGTTTTAAAATAAATGGCACATTCCAAAAATATGTAAAAGCAATTTTTGTAAACTTGAGAATAATTCATTGTCATTGGAAACTCTTTTTATTTTATCTTTTTTTGATTTGATAAATACTTTGTTCTGAAATTTACATCCAAGCTGTTAACAATTTCACACACAAAAAAAGCTTTATTAATAAAGAAGCTTGCCTAGAGTGCCATAACTGAACTTGCTAGATCAGAAATAGAAACATGACAAAAAAAGGAAATGTGGACACTGTAAATTAACATTAACATCCCCAACAATAAATTATGAGGTTCATTAAATATCTATATCAATCCTTTACGTCATTATTTATTACAGAAATATTTTTGACAGGATAAAATTACTTTGTGTTAATTGTTCAACCTTGTGATAAAGATAACACAAATATCTAAACTGACTTTGAATACAGGTCAGTGTTTCATTTCAATTGAACAGAAGTAAAAACAAACAAAGTTGATGTATTCTTTTTTTTATTTTATTTTTTTATTTTCACAAAATACCAGAAACAATGGCAAAACTGTCATTTTCACTTTTAAGATAGAACAATACAAAATGCCATTTATTATAAATATGCACCCCATATCTCTCTGAAACTTTGCAGGAACGTTTCTCTTTCACTTAGGTTTGTATTGTATACAAAATTCTCATTTTGCACCATGAATCTCATGGCATACAAAATCTCATGGCATGTCACATATAGTTCCCCATATAACTTATTTGTACCATAGAGCTTTATTTATTTCCTTATGCAATGCAAAAATAAAGTTGATTCATTTGTAATATGAATTATATTTGCAATAACAGAAAATTTTATCATATACTAGTCTTGTTTTCAAAATTCCGAAACGAACATGACGAAAATCCTAAATGTTACTTTTTCGATCGGTAATCGAGTTCGCCGTAATTCAATGAAGCATTTAGATTTTTTGATGTCAACAATTGGACTACTGCATCAGGTAAATAATATGCCATCTTATAATTTAGAAAAGAATCGAGAATTTGATGCCAAGGTTACACCAAAATGAGCATTAACGAGCTGTTGCTATGGTAAGAGCTGCGATAACGCACGCTGACGTCATTAATCATTTTCATGGGACAGCCATAACTATATCAAGTCTTGTTGACTCGTCTTAAACAATCTGACTCTACAAATGATAGACCCCGTAGCGCCAGACCCAATGCGACGTCTCAACGTCAAAATCGCGCTATACGTCTTTTACACTTCTGCAACAGTTTTGGAGGCGGAGATATGGTTGGAATATGTCACTTAGGACGCACACAGTTAAAAATCGTTAATAGTAACTGGAACGATTTGAGATATAGGGATGAAATTCGACAATGTGGTTCAACTACGTTTTCCAGCAGGATAACGCTAAATTTCACGTGGCATTGATTTGTTAGGACTATCTTGAACAAAAACGTATTCAAGTTCTCCCTTGGCCAGCATTATCACCGGATCTTTCTCCCATATAGTGGGACGGCTTAGTACCGAAATTTGACAAATGGAAATACAAGCATAGGATTTGGCATAGACGTTCAGTAGGGTGTACATTTTCATATTAGAGGGGTAGCCAACATGTTTTTGATTTTTTTTCAAAACAAAATTGACATCATTTTGCTCAATAGTGGAGATTGAAAAAATATTCTTACCGTTTTCAACGTGATTTAGGTTATTACAACTATTTGAAATACAATAAAATAACATGAAAATCTGTCAAACAGACAGAGCAATTTTAAAAATAAATCACCACTTCCGGTTAGGGTTATAAAATTTGATACAGTCGAGTAAAATAATAGTGGTAAGGAAATGCTTTAAACTTGTTCGTTAGACATATCGGTAATTATGTTAGACATGGTACAGAATAGATCAATTTAATAATCTACCATATTTTCTGATGTATTTCGTTTTAACAGCTACAGGAACACAATGTTGCACAGGTCCCAAGTCAGCTTTGTAACATTTACATCTACAAGAACAAGTTTTCTTGCAGCCATATTTGTGTAACTCCTAGCAAGATACAGCAATTGCTGCTAATTGTGTCCAATTAGGAGTCCACAACCAATCTGCGTTCTCTTTAACCCATCTCCAATACCCAGGACTACGTAGATGTTTTTCATGTGTGACTGCCTGTCCCCATACATGGCCACCTTGGTATGCAGCTCGTTTGGTATGCTCAAGCAGTGCATCTCTGGTGGGTGGAATTGTGTTGTACTGTCTTTGTTTGCGTGCAAACAGTTCAAGTCTGGATTCGTTGATTTCAAATGTTGTTGTAGTTCTAGTGGTAGTACATGGCCACCTTGGTATGCAGCTCGTTTGGTATGCTCAAGCAGTGCATCTCTGGTGGGTGGAATTGTGTTGTACTGTCTTTGTTTGCGTGCAAACAGTTCAAGTCTGGATTCGTTGATTTCAAATGTTGTTGTAGTTCTGTCGTACATAACCCCAACAAATGCTTCTATCAACTTCATATGAGCTTCACTGACCAAAACAGGTTTCTTACTTAATCGCCTAAACACCTCGGTTACATCATTAAATATTTCCCACGTCTGCCATGCCGATTGCTTTCCCTTTCCATAAAAAAAAACGGAGACAGTATCACATCCAGTGAAAGCATGAAAAGCTTCTGATTTAGGACCAAGAGCATGATAAATTTTACTGGAAGCCATCGTAGGCCTTTTCCTTTTCCAAATGCAACACATAGTTTTTTAACTTTGAAACAAAGAAGGAGGAAATTTTTGATTTTCGTGACTGAAAAACTCAAGTCGCATTGTCTGCTTTGGCAGGATATGAAAAGCTTTGAAAACAAGACTTCAATCTTCTCTGGCGAGGTAAAGCTTGCTTATTGTTTCACATTAACTTTTCTTAGGTTGTCGACTGAACAACAAAAACTTGTTTTTCTTAAAAGGATCAGAAATGCTTGCCGTGTTCTGCCTTTGGGTTCTATAATCAGCTTACTGATTGCATCCAGTTTATTTAATATGTGACAGTTTCCCTATACCTGCTTGTACAATTTCTTTACTGTCTCCTCAAGAAATAGATTTCCATAATCATTCATGACAGTGTTAAGACTTCTGACTTTGACAATGAAATATTGTTGCATATACATAGAATTGTCATGATTCCTGTCATCTGCGTTTTTTCTTCTAGACGAACAATCTTTGAACTGGCTTATCAGTCTACTTATTTCTGTCCCGGCTACAATCCACCGTCTCAAAGCAACGGGATCCTAGGTCAGCCCTATAGCACCATCATCACCTTTAACAATAGTGTTATTATGTACATGAGCCTGGTCTATCGCCATGTTTGAGAAAACGCGATTTAATTTTTTCACAATGAAATGCCTTTTTATAATTTCTCTATAAATATCTGGCGTTTTTGTTTCAAATGTAGTCACATCGCGAATTTGAACAGGAAGCCACCTAGCATAGATGATATGATCTAGTCCAAAAATGTATGCGATCAAGAAAGACAATGTTTGTTGGTATAGCTCAAAATCTGCTTCTCGTAATGATCTAATATTACACAAAAAAAACAACAGCTGAATTTCAAGATCCGAATACCAAAATACAAAATGAGGTCTACCTACTTTTCTTTCTTCACACCATCGTATGACATTGTCAAATTCTATTGATTCGTCGGGATTTTCGTAAAAAAGAAATTTCATAAACAGACATAAATAAATCAAACAAAACAACTTGCGGTTACTTGATGCGCTAGTCTAGTTTTGGGTGTATTAGAACTTGACAAGAACGATTCTGCAGTCCCAGAAGACGCAACATCTGCTTCTGACAAAGCCTCTATCCAACCTCTATCCCACAATAGATCACCCAAAAACTTAAAATATGCCATCTTATTATGTAATCCACCGAATAGTTGGTCCACATCTCTCTGAAGAATGACATGATGACCATGAAATATTTTCGGAAGTAATATCTTGAATCGTTAACCTCATCGTATTTTACCACCCATACTCATTTTGAAAACTCATAAATAGATAGCCGGGGTAAAGTATATTAATGTCATCGTCAGGCAGAATGAGTGGTTCTTATTTTGTTTTAAGATATGCAGATTATATCCATATAAGCAGCAGGGAGTTCATGTACCTAGATTTTGGTTTATTTGTAGGTAATATCAACTGTTCCTTTCTAACGCCAATATTATCTTTCATTGGATATTGAAAAATAGAGATCCCGGTCCCATGAAAAGATGATTTGATGTTGTTGAGCTTGGACTGTGGTCTATGTTGTCGACTGCAGCTGTGTTAAACACTTTTCCTTTAACCAAGGCGGGCACACCAAACCTTCATTTAAATAACGTCCAACATGCAACAGCTTCACCTAGTTGAGTTGATATTTCCAGTACCAGATCGTAAGAGATACATAACGTTGTCTAACTGCGATTTAATATCAGGTCCATGCTTTATCATTTTCACCAACTTTAACAAAGAAGCACTATTCTATCATCGATATATTCAGAGACCAAGGATCCAGAAAATGTTGTCTTATTAGTAGTTAACTGGAATCGAATCATTTTGGCCGTCTTCGCCATATGCATGGGGTCATTATAATCACAAGCAAACGCTATAGCTTGTCCTTAAACGACTGACATTATGCGGGTCATAAAACAGTCATGTTTGGGATATTTATATAACCGGAAGTAAGTTATCGACCGATATTGGACCAGAATGGATGTTCCGTCTTCATTTATTTCATCTTGTAAAATTTGTGATACATAACAAGCAAAAGGGTTTATACATCTGATGTCTTTTCCCTGGATAGACGTCATTTTGAAAATCCAAGATGGCCGCCATGATCGTGGCTATCCTTTAATATGATTACATACTCCAAAAGACATGTTCTAACAAAGTTGCATGCTTGTATCATCCTTTGCATGATTTACTTGGTAAGCCGCTCAACTTATAGAAACATTAATGGGTTCAACTCGACAGACGGTTCGATAGCGCCAAATCCACCGGAAATGCTACAAAGCTTGCATTTGGCTTCCATACAGGAGTTCAATATGTATCCCCCATCAAACATTATGACTTTGGTTGGATCTGTTCCTCATATGCGTGAAGCTGTGCAGCTTCGAGACACGGCCATACTCGCTATTACATTCTGCTTACTGAAATTCCGGATACTGACTTTGATCCGTCCGTATTCGGTCCAGGAACTGTCTGGAACGGGGTTTTTTTTTGTAACTATATCCCGAGAACATTAAAATAACATATTTTATCTATTTTTTATTGTTTTCTTCTAAACGGTAAAATATCATTTTTAATCAAACTGTTGGATCGGTTTTTTTTTGTTGACTAGTATATTTTGGTGTTTTTATACATCATAATTATTAAGAAACTGATGAAATGCCAAGATACTTGTATAAATGCATGTCATTGATTTTTTATTTGTTGTATGTCAAATCAATCGATTGAATTGATAATAGATTATTTTGAACAAAAAATGCTTTATCATTTATCTATAGAAAAAAAGAAAAACGCAACTACAGAATGAAAAGTAACTGAATATATAGAAAACATTAACTATAAACCAATTAAGTTGGAACAGACTATACAATTGTATTTTTTAATCTAATATGTCGTGCTTTTTTCACTTTGTAAACAACACCGTGATAAAATCGATATATCTAGACTCCGAGATGTAATAACAATGCCTGTTAAAATATACCTCCCATGTGAATCCATATGCATCGTAACCAATGTGCAAACGCTGATTTCGTTGTGTAAAAAAATGGATTGAAAAAAGCGTATAGAACCTACTTATATTCGTATTTTAATTCTTAACAAAAAGAATTAATGCAGCTAGGATAAATGTTCAAAATACTAATAAAATAAAATTCATCGAAATTCAAATTTCAAAACATTTTCATCAAAAGAATAAAAAAACATATGAAAAAAAAATGTTTTTTTTTTATCGTATTTCGATTATAGTTTGGTCAGTTCATACGTTGTTTTCAAAATCATTAAATTGAAGAGAAAATTTTGGAATTACCCAAAAATCGAAATAAGATTTAGCGAAATTCAAATTTCAAAACATTTTCATCAAAAGAGTAAAAAAACATATGAAAAAAAATGTTGTTTTTTTTTATCGTATTTCGATTATAGTTTGGTCAGTTCATACGTTGTTTTCAAAATCATTAAATTGAAGAGAAAATTTTGGAATTACCCAAAAATCGAAATAAGATTTAGCGAAATTCAAATTTCAAAACATTTTCATCAAAAGAGTAAAAAAACATATGAAAAAAAATGTTGGTTTTTTTTTATCGTATTTCGATTATAGTTTGGTCAGTTCATACGTTGTTTTCAAAATCATTAAATTGAAGAGAAAATTTTGGAATTACCCAAAAATCGAAATAAGATTTAGCGAAATTCAAATTTCAAAACATTTTCATCAAAAGAGTAAAAAAACATATGAAAAAAAATGTTTTTTTTTTTTATCGTATTTCGATTATAGTTTGGTCAGTTCATACGTTGTTTTTAAAATGATTAAATTGAAGCGAAAAATTTGGGAATTGCCCATAAATCGAAATCCGATGTATTAATTATTCACTGTTTTTACGGTTCCTAGTCTGAGTCATACCACACATTAAATATATCTGATGTAAGTATGAATGGGGTTCCAAGATTAGAAAATAGTCATGATAATGGGACAAAAATACATATCATAGACCAAAAAATAAGAATAGACATAAATAGGGCTAAACACATATTCATAAATTAAATAATAAAAAATGTGTTTCGTGGATTTGAAAAAAAAGAATTATATTATGGTTCTCGTACATCAATACTCAATGAACTTGCAAAATCAATATTATTTTCTTTATATATTTATAAAACATTAGTTTACAAGAAAGGCATTGCGATATGCATGCATTTTACTTATATCTTTTGAATTGAACTTTCTCTGACCAGAATACAATACACAAGTGTACATGCACTACAGTGTGCGTAAATATATTTGATAGAACGGCGATTAAATGCATTTCAAAAATACTGTCATACCAGTTGAACATTATGTTAAATATCGGTTATAACTTTCCTCTGTTCGTAAAAAAAAAAAGATTATTCAGAAAAATTCGCACGAAGTAATACACATTCGTTCATTTGATAATACCAAGTATCGCATGGTTAATATGTAACGTGTGAACCACATTTGTGTGTACTTAAGCCTTTTTTGATAATGGTTTCCCAATTAACTATATTTAGCAAATTGCGCGATAATTGGAGAAAGACCACCTAATTCCTTCAATGATTTACGAATATATATATATATATATCAGTCTACTGGTGTGACTAAGAGAATTATAGCGGTGTTTGGAGTATTGAAACCTTTTGTTTTACTTGTATTGTATTAAGTTTAAATTTGTGCTGTAAAGTACGTTGTGTGATAAGAATATTCGACATCAAACAATTATCCTGGGTCTGTATCTGCCTTTGTTATTATAAATATTCTCCTCGAAAATATCTAGGGATCACATGTAATCGTATTAATTTTGGTCACAAGATTTGTTCGTCATTTTTTCTGAATCAAAAATGCGCGGGTAATGTAAGATGTTCAATATTTCACAAATGTTGTTCAAGAGAAACAAAATGTATGTTCTTAAATTGAATTTATATTGCACACATATCAACCCACCAGAGATCACAACATTTTCTGGAGGTACACGCAAATATAGGGCAATAAAAATTCATAGGAATCCATTTAAGCTATACAGGTCCTAACATAAACATTGTTCAACACAATTCAAGAAAGAAAACACATATAGTCCACACTTTAGCTTTTTGACATACAGCAATTCACAAAACCACTATATAACAGGCTCATCAAATTTATTTGTTCGGTGTTCGTTCGCTTTTATTTGTTAATATGTCTTTTTGATTGAGTCAAGCCATTCCAATTGATATAAGCCAACCGTTTCACGTATGCTCACGTATACGTAGGATAGCGCCAACAGTAAAATGACACACTTCCATTTCACTGAATACGTTCTGATTCTTATAGAAACATCTTTAATTCAATTAAACAATCTTCCTATATCTATACAAAGAGAGTGTCGACAAATTCTATCGTTTTGTTTCAATCGTCACCCTTTTACCTTTCGCCTATGTGGGATTAACAAACACATGGTAATACGCACTGAAGAAACTCAGTTGAAAAGAAGTCTGAGTCCGATGTTTGAACTGTTTAAAAATGGTTAAATAAAAACATAAACATGATGACGAACTGGCATAAGCACAAATGGTCCACATCTCTCTGAAGATGAACAGGAAGTAATATGCATAATTAGTTGTGTTAATTTCTAGAATTTTTACTTTTGGATCAGGAGGACACGAAAGTAATGAACTTTTGTAAAAAAAAAACATGTTCCTTGTGCATCTTTTAATTTCAACATCCAGAACGAACTCTGTTCTACGAGCCGTATGATAGCAGTTTATTCACCCAATGCATATACACATTTAATTAAAAAAAAATGTTTTTTCACAGCTTTAAGTTTTGTTGTCTGCAGTTAAAAAAAAAATGTTCTTTTAATATGCAATTAATGTAACTCTTATTGTTTGGCAAAAAACTAAAGAGTTCTGAATTGTTCAGTTCGATAACACATATGCAAGATTCGTGATCAGCAATTTAAGTACTTTAAGTAACTGCGAGCTTTCTTTTATACGGTATCATTTGTAAAGATTTTGTGTTTTATCTTTTCAAGTAATAAACAATTATTTTTAAGTACTTTTATTGTATAATGTGTAATGCTTAATTTGTAATTCATATAGATTGAAATATCTGCGCATCACTCTCGTTGAAATCTCGAATTATTTCCAAAACGTGTGATGAAAGTGTATTTTTTACAATAAATAGTGTTTGAGTTATAATTTTTTCACCAATCAAGTCAGTCATTTTAGCCAAAATTTTAAGAAAAGGGATAAGGGTTACAAGAAATGAATTTACAAGAAGCATGTATATCCCGTATCACTTTTTTTCTTCAGAAAAACTGTCTTATATATGTATTTAATCAGTCATTTATAACAAAGAAGTTGAAATAATAAATAATTTGTTCTTAAAATAGAGAAAAATCACAAATTTACAAAATTGACAGCATGGTAAATTTGATACGAAAAAGCATCCAAATATGATAAAATTTTCTTAAATTAACACCTACCTATAGTGTTTTTTTAAGTTGAAATTATTCAAATTGGTCAACATCATCTTTATTGAAAGTATAAAAAAAGTAAAATTATGAAACTGCATTTTTTTTAAGATAAAAGCCCAAAATTGGGTACAATTTTATGAAAAATAGGAAAATCATCAAAATTGGGTACTTCCACAGGGCCGTAGTGAAAAAAGAATTGCACCAATATATGATTTTTTTCTTCACCAATTATTTTTTACAATCATATAAACCCCAAAAATTAGGTTAAGAAAAAAAGTTTAATTCTGGAAATTTGTGTCATCACAAAGGTGTACATCCTGTGAATGAATCGAAAAAAATAAATAGAACGTTTCATTAGTAAAATAAAGGATTATATTTCACAATTTTGGTATTCATCTCTTAGACGACGGGTGCCATATGTGGAGAAGGATCTGCCTACCCTTCCGGAGCACTTGAGATCACCCCTAGTTTTTTTATGGGGTCCGTGTTGCTTATTCTCCAGTTTTCTATGTTGTATGTGCTATTGTTGTCTGTTTATCTTTTTTCATATTTGGCCATGGCGTTGTCATTTTTTTTTTTCGATTTATGAGTTTGACTGTCCCTTTGGAATTTTTCGTCCTTCTTTTAGACGAAACGCGCGTCTGGCGTATAAAATTATAATCCTGGTACTTTCAATAACTTTTTACACCACTGGGTCGATGCCACTGCTGGTGGACGTTTCGTCCCCGAGGGAATCACCAGCCCAGTAGTCAGCACTTCGGTGTTGACATGAATATCAATTATATGGTCATTTATAAATTTTCTGTTTACAAAACTTTGAATTTTTCGAAAAACTAAGGATTTTCTTACCCCAGGAGTAGATTACCTTAGCCGTATTTGGCACAACTTTTTGGAATTTTGGGTCCTCAATGCTCTTCAACTTTGTTTGGCTTTTTAACTATTTTGATTTGAGCGTCACTGATGAGTCTTATGAAGACGAAACGCGCGTCTGGCGTATAAAATTATAATCCTGGTACTTTTGATAACTAATTAGACCTGATTCATATTTGGTCAATCAAAAAAATTACCTTAGTCCTAGCATATTTCCAAGTTTAAGAAAAAAAAATCACAGATTATGTAAGAACTTCATAAAATCTATGTTTTCAAGATAATAATTTACAAGCCTTCCTGTTTATACTTAGTGAATTAAATATGTATCCGCATCACTGCGTTATTATGAATACTTACAAGTCAGACTTGCATCATTCCAATGAGAATAAAACATTTGGCCTGATATCCCCTTAATAACTTTTATATCATCTGTAATAAATTTAATGCAAAATACAAATTCACAGAAAAAATGCTGATGTTCATCTCGTTTTTCATATCATTAAGAACAGAAACGTCCAAATAGAAATAGATTATTGTTTCACTCCTCACTTTGTCAGCTGATTTTAAATTCAACATTTTTCTCGATTACATTTCAACAACTTATAAACAGGAAACTATGTAGTGACATCAGTCCTAGTGTATACCGTTTAATATTATATTTTCTTGCATGACATCATTAAGACTGCATTTTTTTATCATGTTTTTCAAGAAGCATTTTTTTGGTTTGATCTGGTTACAAATTTGGTGGCTTAAACGAGTAAACCGAGACAATGTTTATGCATGAGATTTGTATTGGTTGTGAGTATATCAAAACCTATCACAACTGCTTGTGTTTAACATTGGACAATCAACATGTAGGTTTTGTTTCAAGAAACCATAACTAGTTTTACATTTAAAGTTGAACTGTGTTGTTGTCCTGACAGTAATATAACATTCGAAATCGAAATGGATATCAAATGAACGAGACATTTGAACTTTTGAGAGATTGTGAATAGAAAACTTACCTATTTTCATTTTCTGATATTAGAAGCTTGACAAAATGGGTAATACGAACTTTTCCCGAACGGAGTAGGCGTAGCCTAGCTTTAAGGTTTCGTTGTTGTTGAAGAAATGCATCACCTTATAATTACTACGACTCATTAAATTCAAAGGATTTAAAACAATAATATTACCTTCCGTTATATCATCTTTGAATATCAACCTCACAGTTATTGTACTTGGTTTGTTGATATTAATTTTTCCTGCACGAACAATTTGAATAATCAATGCCCTCAAAGCCATTCGAAACGAATTTATGTCTTCTAATATTCTTGAAGTTGCTTTTAACTCTAGAAGAAGACACTTCTGCTCAGCGGTTATAATGTTAAAGCCAAAGTCTGAAGGAAAACTGTGTTTGTTTTCTGACAACGATTGTACAGCTGATTGTTCATCCAATTCTTCACCTTCGACATGACAGGTAGCACAAACATGCCTTATATCTGCAATGAAGATATATTATTGGGATAACACACATATTCTATTTGTCTACTGGTCATAAGGTTTTATTTTGTTTGATTGTTGTTTCATTGTCATATTTTGTTGCATTTTCTTTGTTTATATAACATGAACTAGATGTGTTTTATTAACAGAAATAGATGTTAATATGATATATTACAGTTTAAGTTTCGGAAGATCCGCAGATCAATACTAACTGTTACCGTATAGCAGGTTATTTTGGCGGGTGTAAAATTTTGCGATTTACATTAAATAAGGTATACGAAATATTTTGGCGGTTTGTACTTTATCGGGTTCAAAATTTATATCAACATCTTTGCATGAGCACTTTTAAATTGGCGGAATTTATTTTGGCGATTTTGTTCTAACTGCGAAAATAAGCGAAAATTTACACCCCGCGAAAATAACCCTGTATATGGTATCACATCCACATATGTGTCATGGCTAAACAAGATTTGTGTTACTCAATCATAGTTAGTAGTACATGTTGTGTTTCTCTTAGCTTGTTATTTCAAGTTCTAATGAGAATTAATTTAAAAAACGAATATCTAACGTTTATTGCTTGTGTCATAATTTTCATCTGAAAGCAAAGTATCATTTACATGACACATTATGTGATAGTACAAAATAAATGAATTTGATAAATCTCTATATCAAATCAGTCTGTGCTCATTTGGATAATTCAGTATTGACCTGTTTCATTTTTGTAATTGTGCGGTTTACTTCAAACACAATCGAATATGTGAAATTTTTATGATGTTATACAAATCAATTGACGTAAGCACAAACATACCTTCGAACTTTCTCTTTGGTTTTGCTCCTCGTTGATCATACACTTCTTCGCTACTCAATTCATCCACATTATACAGGGAACTTTCTGTTTAATATATACAACATGTCATTTTGGTAGGCAAATTAACATACACTTGATGTCAGCCTCATACAAATTAAAGAAAATGTCGGCAAGAATAGGTACACATTTGGTTCACATGAGAATGCAGATAGTTTGTTGGAAAACGCACCATTCATACGTAACAAATATGTTGTCAATCAAGCATCTTGATAATTTCATTTTCAGAGAACGTTTTGTCTGAATCAGAGTGATTTTTACAAAGTAGAATGTATTCCTCCCTCAAACAAGATATTTGATTCTTTTCATGAAACAAAGCAGGATCAATTCTTTCGATTTGTCTTTTTAGTTTGGAATTGAGAATACTTCTGTAAAGTAAATATGGTTCAAAAGTTTGAATGCTTTTACAAGATGAAAGTCTTAGATTGTATGTACTCTAAACATTTGGATTTTGTAAACATTTAACAAGAGAAATATCGATCATTTAAACCTCATATAAAAACTATCGTGACCAGACGAAAATGAGGTCAACTACATTTTGCCTACATATTTTGGTAATGCTTTTGCTTACAAAATTTACCTTTGTGCTCATCATTATGTGTATTTTGGGATTTAGTTCTTCTTGGGCTTTGATCTAATAGTATATTAATCGTTGCTCTGAGCTGTTGTACCTCTTCTTTTATTTCAGCTTTGAAAATTAAAAAAAGTATAAAACAAATCTTATACAGAAATGCATAAAGTTGACTTGTTACAACAGATGTATACATATCTATTGATTTTGTATTTACATTGTGTCATAGATCAAATTTATTTGTTTAGTGTATATTCGCTTGTTTGTTTTTATATGTGTTTTAAATTATTTTAAGCCATTTAAATTTATATTTTATAGCGTGCCTTTCTATGTTGTGAATGTACACTGTTGTTTTGGGTAAGGGTGAAGGTTTGTACCTATCAAAACGTTTAAACCCAATGGTTTTACACAAGTCATTTTTTAAAGCATCCCTATGCGGGAAATATTGTATATACCCTTCAGTATATAAGCGATTGCAGAATTCCATTCGGGTTCGCGCAATGTTTTATAAGGAAGACTAGTTAACAAGTAAAGATACGTTATTTGGATCTAAGTTACATATAAAAGCTGAGATATTATGTGGACAACTTGAACTGGGTACCAGTTGATCACATAGAGGAAGTTGTCAGATCAGACTGTCCATACTGGCTGGAAGTGACAGACTGTCCCACTTTGAGCGCAGGCTATACCAGCAAGGACTGTCTGGTATTGACTGACTGTACCAGCCCGCTCAGACTGGTATTTAAGACAGTCCATTCTTAAGGATATGCCGTACCGTTGTATAATACTTTTAAAGAAGAAGATGTGGTATGATTGCAAATGTGGCTACTCTCGTCAAGATACCAAATGCCACAAAAATTTACAGCTATAGTTCATCGTACGTTCTTCAACAAAGATCAAAGCCTATCCTGCATAATCAGCTAATATAGGCTCAGAAATCACAAATGTAACACAATTCGAACGAGAAAACTAACGGCCTATTTAATGTACGTAAAACAAAGATGTAACATGTGTAACATGTGTAACACAACAACAAACGACAACCACTGAATCACAGGCTCCTGACGTGGGACAGTCACAAACATACAGAACGTGGCGGGTAAACATGAAAGCGGGATCCCAACCCTCACCAAAACCTGTGACAGTGGTGTAACAGGACAACATAAATACAAAGTATAAAAATCTGTTAAAAAGGCCTAATTCTTTAGATGGACCAATGGAAATACATAACAAAACAGATGGACGTGACCGGGTACTTGTACATCCCAACAACAAATAGACACTAATTACATATCTGAGAGTGCTTGCAGTTATTGACAGCTTGTTCAAAGCCATCAACAACTAAATTATCTATCAGTACACATCCAACATCATATGAATTTAGACTGATGACGTCATAAAAAGTCAGAGCTTGTGCAATGCTAAGAAACAGCAGTAGACAGAGTGTAGATCCATGAAAGTGCATATGTAATAATATTTAGATTGATTTTGATTTACTGATATTTAGAATAATATTCAAGATATAAAGACAGTGTTGATTTTGAAACCTTTTAGTTTATTTATGGGTCGATAACTAGTATTAGATATAGGAAGATGTCGTATGAGTGCCAATGAGGCAACTCTCCATCCAAATAACAATTTATTAGAGTAAACCATTATAGGTTAAGGTACGGCCTTCAACACGGAGCTTTGGCTCACACCGAACAACAAGCTATAAAGGGCCCTAAAATTTAGTAATGTAAAACCATTCAAACGGGAAAACCAACGGTCTAATCTATATAAAAACGAGAAACGAGAAACACGTATGAACTACATAAACAAACGACAACTACTGTACATCAGATTCCTGACTTGGGACAGGTGCAAACATTTGCATCGGGATTTAAAGTTTTAATGGTACCAAACCTTCTCCCTTTTCTGAAACAATAGTATAACATCACAACATAGAAAAACACATTATAAAATATCAATTAAAAGGCTTAACTCAATCAAAAAACGCAAATTAAGTTTACCAGGATCGTTTATGAATTTCCAGACACTGTAAACAACATGTCTGTAAAAAAAAAGAGAGAAGTGCTATCCCGTTTGAAATAAGGTTTCTACAGATATAACCGAACTTCAAAACCAAATCTTTACATCAATGGAAGAATTGAGTAAATGTTTTAAGTATTTTGTGGTAACGTAATACCTGACTTAAAGTCATAAGAAACCTCAAATTAAAAAAAAATATGCATATGTTTTTTTATAACTAAATGCATAGTTTTCATTATACAACTTATGTACATATACTTTTTTCTGAGGAAAATTCTTTAATTTTTCCACATTTAGAAGAAGTTTACTTATATTTAATTGCTTGCTTCCAGGAAGCAATTCACCGACATATTTTCCGTATGCATAGTGAGCCGAGCGTGACCCTCCTCGTAAAAATCCGGTGATCGCAATACGCATGGATCTGTCATTAAAATAAACAATTATCTGATTATACATGTTAAACACGTGCTCAATACCCATGCTTTTTGTTATTTGTTTACTATAAGGTGAATCGGTAAACTTCGGCTTCATAACACGGCATTTAATGAGCAGCCATATTTGTTAAATCATAACAGACAGAGAGAAAACAAATTGACGATTGTACGATATGTTTGAGTAAAAAATGATAAAATCGTGCACAGAGGACTAGGTTTACGATATATACTTGTATTGGTTCAAGAATTGGATAAACATTATTTTTCACCACTCACTCGATACATATGACTTTAATATTTTACCAGTTAAAAATAGATTACGTTCGTTAAAATCGAAAACGTCGATCAAAAAGTTCCATTGGGTAAATATCATCAGTATATTTAATAAACCACATGATTCTTTAACGAAAAAATCTATGACAGTAATTGTTGTTGAATTTTCAAATTAATGCAATTTGGCGCGTCGTTACGGAGTTAAGTCATAAATTGTAATTCATAACAGTACAAATTCAAGTCTGCTATTAAAAGGCCCAATTAAGTGTCCATAGGAGTACCTACAATCGGTCGATACACTTTGTTGCCGAAACGTACAGTTGTTTATAATCCGTTTGATGTGTTTGAGCTTTTGATTTTCCAATTAATTAGGGACATTTCTTTTTGAATTTTACTCGGAGTTCAGAATTTTTGTGATTTTACTTTTGTACATGTATATCATAAAAGAAAAATTAACAAATTTAATCATCTCATCACACTTCCAGCAAATATATCTAGGATGTTCACCTTTCTCATTAGAGAAGAAGGCTTTAAATGAGTTGCAGCAAATATACATTTAACTCTCGTTGTCTCGAACTCGGTTGATTCGAAATTTCGGATAAGTCAAATTTTTCACGTGGTCCCGAACTTTGTTCCATATAAATATATGTATTTCGACTCCTGTTGTGTTGAAATTGGATGAGTCGAAATTTCGGTTGATTCGAACTAAATTTACGGTTCCAAGGTTAACAAAAAAATTCAAAATTCATTATTTATCTCGAATTAATACACATATGTCAAGACATGACCTTCGAGATTTAAATGGATTAAAAAAGAGTTATTATTACAGTGTAATTAAAGTTCCGGTCACTGAACACTGTATTGAATTATGACATGCTATTTCCACGAGTGTTTACCTAAAGAGAATTGTTTACACTCCACAAATAATTAATTCTACTATTTTCAAATATTTGTAAACAAAGGTTTATGATAAGTTCTTTGATAGAAGTTAAGGAATTATTTAAAAAGCACTGAGAGATTAGTTGTATTAAACTTACTAGCGGCCGAGATAAAACGATATTTTACTGGGTTTTTTTGTGTAGTTTAGGTAACCAATACACAGTAGTTACCTTCAAATGTTCAGAGGACGCCTTAAGCTGTCATATAGTTATAATATGTTTGTTGACTTTACACGTATGACTCTCTGTGAAGCGCACGGACTTGAATGTAAACAAATTATTTCAGTCTTAAGAACGTCTGTGAAGTATTTACGGCATATCAATACCATTTTTAATACCTGTTTTCAGTAATGTGTGATAAAGGCTCACAAGAAAAGATAGTTTGATAAAAATAATAGTATCATACCTAATTTCAAATCTGTGTTCTGGTTTATTTCTTTGTGGCCTTTATGATCTGATTTTTACATGTTGTAAATCCATTTTTGATTATACCGTTGTTTGCTTTCTGCATGTCAGATATTTCATGCAATACCTGTAATTACAAAAAGTTGTTAACTAAATTGGGTTCGATATGAAAGTGCAATAAAAAAACGGAAGCGATTATTAGACTTTTTATTATTGTGGTAAAGTTCATAAGACAATGTTATGTTTTGAAAACGGTTCTTTTTTTCGATTGTAGTTATTGTACTATAGTGCCTAATAAGATTATGTGAGGTAAACGAAATTGACCTTTGATGTCCAAATATAGGCAGATCGGACATATTTTTAATCTATTTACTGATTATATAAGTTGAGGATTGATTGTGGTTTATATATTCCAACGAGACTGAAAAATGCTTTTTTTGTTGTTATGATAAATAATAATTTTACCTGCTGTAGCCGTGTGTAAAATGTATTTTGGCATTATCTTCGAAAAATGACTTGTTTCATTGTATAAAACGTCTTATTTGTAAACTTTCTCTTTCTTCTCAAAATAGGCTTTTATAAAATAATCTATCTACTGTGTATTCGAAAAATTTTGTGAAAATAGACGAAGTGGCAATTCTTACTTTTCATACCTTATCTTTTATTCATAAAATAAATATAGTGTCAAGTTTGAAGGTCATTGTAGTTACGGAACACATTTATGCACGTTCGGATTAATCAATAGTCATGTATGAAAAGCATAAACAGTTTGAAAACTAATAACAACTAAGTCCAACCAAATTGCCTTCGATTCAATAACAATGACCAGTTCACATCATAAAAACTAATAGGGGTAAACTGGGTAGGGAGAAAATGTCAGATATTTTAAGTTCATTTTTTTGGCAATAACGAATAAAAAATTTTCAACCAAAAGATTTACTATAACTTCATAAACCTGTCTTGATATAGTTTTTGAATCTTTCATTTGTGTATTTAAGGCTTTAGAAAGTTTGGGCTGCAAAAGTCTAGATAATTATTGACTTTATACAGAAAATTGGCCTAAAAAACATTAAATGTTTCACAACAAATAATACGCGACTTCAAAGTAAAATCATTTCTCAAAACCCTGCAAAATTTTCATTCTGATTGATAAAGTGGTATTGTCATTTATTACGTTGGAATGAACAGTGGTAAAGCAAACATCGAATTCCCTCACAAAATGTTATCACACACAATAGTCAGTTTAAAATCCTAGCTTTACGCGGATTGATGTGGATTCTCTTTAGTTTAATAATAAGGATATTGTAGTTTCATTTTATTTTAGTTTTAATTCCCAACCTGTATCATCAGATGTATTCAAAATTTGTCTCAGGAAATAATAAGAATTACAAGACCTATTGAACGTTTGTCTATTAACCCAAAAAAAAAAAGACTTTGTTGATATCAGATTTGAACAATAACATTTTTGTATTATTCAAGAACCAGGTTAATTGCTTTAATGTGTGTTGGTAACCTCTATAAAAAATAGGAAGATGTGGTACGATTGACAATAACACAACTCTCCACCAGAATTCAAATGAATGAGAAGTGCTGTTGAGCCTGTAGCCATTAGTTTATCAATTTACAATACTTCACAACGGTTACATTACATTATCCTGGAAAACATAGACAACAATACTAGAAATGATAAGTCGATTCTATCTATTGACTGTTCATTTAAAATGTTTTCCGAAAATTATGGAAACACCTCAAACTCAAGTGTTATTTACAAAACTCGGTTCAAGGTGAAAAGGGTTTAATCTTTTGATTTAGTGAAGTACAAGCAAATGTTTTTTGAGCAAGTCTTGTACTAAAGGTCCAATATTTAGTCTTTCGGGTTTTTTCACTTGGACAATATCTTGGAAAATGGTCAATAAAAAGATGAAGATGATTTTAAAGAACAGATATGGCTTTTTTTTTTAATTATATGTGTGTTTTTTTTCGAATTGTCACAGATAGCTACAAGCTTTCGTGCCGTATCACCTTATAAAAGACCCTTTAAAAATGTATGCATAATCGTTTTTAGAAAATCTCGTAAGTTTTTGTAAAAAAACTGTGTTTTGAAAATAATGAGAGCAAAATATTCCTGAAATACATTTTAACTTGAATCAAACTACTAATTTAAAGTATTTGCAAAAGTATGTAAGGAACAGATGTTTTTTAAGAAAAATGGGCTTCACTTACTAGAAGATCTGCTAAAAGATAAATAAGGTAAACCTTGCCTGGTAATAAAATTTACCAAGAAGAAATGCAAATAAGTATGTATAAATTGTAAGTAAATGTGTGTTGATTATAGGTCGATTGATGCAAGGAAATACCGTATAGCGGGTTATTTCGCGGGTTATATTTTCGCCTATTTGTGCGGATCACCAAAATAAGTTCCAAGTTTTATAGCTCATCAATTCCATAAATCTCAATGAATTATTTTTTTTTCTCGATAACTGTTTACGACTATCACTAAATACAGAGCATATGAAAATATCGTTGAAAGGCCAGACCAGAACTATACTAAATATGTTGCCAAGACTTGCATGCATTTCAAAACGACTTTAGTATGAAACACGATGGAATTTTGATTGATGATAATTAATGCATACAGATCGTTTTCGTTGTTTGATGAGCTATAAAAATCTTTCTGAACATTACAGCTTGTGCAAGTTTATAAGACTATTCAATATGCATGTACTAGGCTCTCCCGGATACTTATGTACTTGATATCATTCAGTTTAATAAGTAAACTGTAATTTATGATATTTTTTTCTGGAACATTAACCTGTTAGGTCAAAAATGAATTACACACAAATCAAAACTGAATCAAATGGTTACAATTATGATTTGCGCAAAATTGCTTGAAAAATAATCATTATATTTTTAGCAAATGAATTCAACAGCCAGTTGAGTTCATTTGCTAAAATATATTGGGGGTATTTTTTATGACAATTTATCCTTTCTTTCATACAAATCTTTAGTGAGTAAATATGAATAACATTTCTGCATTATATTGTTAATATAATTGTCACTTCAAGAATTTCAAGAATTGTCTTAAAGTATGAAATCAAAGTGCGAAAGCGCTGCAAAGGCATTTAATTACAGGTTGTGTGTATTTCTAGTCCAGTTATATCATTATCTTCCATAGTACAGAGGTGATTTGTAGTATTTAAGATTTAGAGTTCTCTTGTACCAAGTTCACCTAAATTTTATAGTCTACTGTTTACAGTATATTTTCTGTACCTCGCCATGAAATGCATTTTTAAGACATAAAGAACTCTCCCTTTTTATATAAATAGACTATTTTTTAATTATTGAGTATATACGTATATTCAATGACTCCCATCCTATGAAAAATAAATCACAAAGATTGAATAGTCACCGTACTGTGTGTATTGCAAAAACATCAAGTAACATAATGGTAAATGTACATAGTAACATGTCAACTCTTTTGATGACCATACTGTTTCGAACTCCAAGCAAAATTATTTTTCAGTAAAAACATGATAAAGTAATCTACCGGTATGAATGAAAAGGGAGTTTTTAATTAAGAAAACAATGACATCTGGTGGTCATAATAGCTGTCTCATTAGCATTTTAACCACTTCCCATATTTGCTATTAAGACAATATATGTAGAAGAAAATGATTCAACGCAAAAACAAAACTTACATGTAAATCTATGAAATTCTCTTTACTGTACGAGTTTTTCTCATTGTTGGAGATTGTACAGTAGTACCTGTAACTGCTTATAACCATTTCTTATGCACTTTTGTTTGATAAACTCACTAAATATCATGGATATACATTGTACCACATCTCCTTATTTTTATATGCATTACAATAACATGAACAATTGTAATTCAAATCTATATATCAAAGCAAAATAAATTGCACCACTTTCATTTATGCATCTTTTGGCAAAATACAAGTTCTAAAATGACACAATATAAATTTATTTATTTAAAAATAAAATTTAGTATACGACTCTTAACAGGTATAAAAAATGCACGGCTGTGTCATGATTTGCGAAATCTGTGCTGAATACATAGGCATTGATGGTGTTTGAGTAATTCCATCTGTGAAGCTCAACATTAGCTCGTCAGTTGGTGGTGGACAGTTATAAATCCTTTCTGCAGGATGAATGACTTTTCAGGAAAACCAATTTCACAAATCAAAACTTTCCTCTAGATTTCTCCTACAATATTCATCCAGTTTAGTTCTTTTGGTTTAACGGGACACCGTCCTGATTTTTATTTTTGCAAACCATTCAGCCTCTTGCTTGCAAATGGTGCATGAAAATAGGCTGGGAATGGCAGTAGACAAGTCTCTTTAGATGGGTTTGTGCCCTGAAATTTTTTTTACAACATTTGCTTTTTTGAAACTTTTGAAAGACTTGTGCAACACACATACCTAAATAACTATAAAATAGAAGAGAGCATCATTCATGTCATTGTTTTGTTCCTGTTTACATATTGTCATTGATATTTTTCAAGAAAGCCTATGAAGCATAAAAACTAGACAATGATTCCTTTTCTTCTTTACAAATTTTTTTTTTTTCTATCAATGTAATATAAAAATTGTTTTATGACCGCCCCTTTAATAAAATAATGCATATTTTTTTTTCAATATCTATTGGGAATATGTTGTTTCAATAATATTTTTTTATTCATGTAAAGTCTCTAAATAGTCTTCGTGCGCTTCTTATCGCTAAATTAATTTTATTGTCGCTTCTTATCACTTTTTGATGCTTCTTGTCTCTAATTAGTGAGACCAAGATCGGCTACAACGGCGCCACCTATTCAGGAACGATAATTTCATACTTTATATAACTGAGACCGAAATAACTATAACGTCATACAGCTTCACGTACAGAAATGCTTTAAATTGTATAATATGCAATATAATTCATGTTCAGTCGACTTTTAATCGTAATATCAACGACTGAAATGATTTAAAAATATCTTTAGATCGCAGATAGTACTCGAAATTGACCCGACCTCTTTCCACACGGAATTCAAATAATGATAGTTTGAAATCAGGTTGACTGCTTATAATGCAAAATACACATTAATAAAAAGTTTTTTAAAACGAACAATACACACTGATCGTTTCTTTATTTCCCAATGTAAATAAAAGAAACACAAGAGTGCACACACTGAAACGTCTCGCCTTCTTTACTTATTATTGATATTATCTTGATAGTCCTAAGTATAAAGCTTTATTAAAAACTGTCACATAAACTTAACATTAACCAAGATGACTAAATAGTTATCAAAAGTACCAGGATTATAATTTTATAAAGCCAGACGCGCGTTTCGTCTACATAAGACTCATCAGTGACGCTCAGATCGAAATAGTTAAAAAGCCAAATAAATACAAAGTTGAAGAGCACAAACAATGAACCATGAAAATGAGGTCAAGGTCAGATGAACCATGTCAAGCAGACATGTACAGCTGACAATGCTTCCAAACAACAAATATAGTTGACCTATTACTTATAGTTTAAGAAAAATAGACCAAAACACAAAAACTTAACACTGAGCAATGAACCGTGAAAATGAGGTCGAGGTCAAATAAAACCTGCGCGACTGACATATAGCTCATAAAATATTTCCATACACCAAATATAGTTGACCTATAGCATATAGTATTAGATAAAAAGACCAAAACTCAAAAACTTAACTTTGACCATTCAACCATGAAAATGAGGTCAAGGTCAGATGACATCTGCCCGCTAGACATGTACACCTTACAATCATTCCATACAACAAATATAGTAGATCTATTGCATAAAGTATGAGAAAAACAGACCAAAACACAAAAACTTAACTATAACCACTGAACCATGAAAATGAGGTCAAGGTCAGATGACATCTGCCAGTTGGACAAGTACACCTTACAGTCCTTCCATACACTGAATATACTAGCCCTATTGCTTAAAGTATCTGAGATATGGACTTGACCACCAAAACTTAACCTTGTTCACTGATCCATGAAATGAGGTCGAGGTCAAGTGAAAACTGTCTGACAGGCATGAGGACCTTGCAAGGTACACACATACCAAATATAATTATCCTATTACTTATAATAAGAGAGAATTCAACATTTCAAAAAATCTTAACTTTTTTTTCAAGTGGTCACTGAACCATAAAAATGAGGTCAAGGACATTTGACATGTGATTGACGAAAACTTCGTAACATGAGGCATCTATATACAAAGTATGAAGCATCCAGGTCTACCACCTTCTAAAATATAAAGCTTTTAAAAAGTTAGCTAACGCCGCCGCCGCCGGATCACTATCCCTATGTCGAGCTTTCTGCAACAAAAGTTGCAGGCTCGACAAAAAACCAAATCATACCACAAAAAGAAGGAGGAGAAAAAGTAAACATTTCCGGATCTATTTCTGGCCAAATGACCCCCAGCATAGATTTGTTTGATGTCGCGTAAGGGAAGATGAACATGATGACTTGAAAGTCAGGCCTTAAAGCACTGCCTTTAAAAATACTTATTGAATCTTGTGTACTGATAATATAGTATATATCTTCTCCCAAGATTCTTTTCTACAGGGAGATGTAATGATAGAAAGCCATAATAATTATGTGACGTTACAATACGTTACGTTAACAACAAGTATTGGTCTCTGTATTGCGGTTAATTCGTAACAAGTATACAAGAACTTGAACACACTATATGCGCATCCAAAAGTGGCAAACTCGTCAGTTAATTGATGCCAATGATGGTGGCAGCAAAATTGTCAAGGTAAAAGTTCTCTTTTCTAGTTAAAACTATTATTGTACAGCTCTAGTCTTCAGTATATAATTGTTGCATTCATTCAGTCGTTCAGAAATATTTAAACATCAACAAATGTTAAACCTAAGGACAAGAAAACACTTGGTCTACATCAAGAGAAAAGATACGTACATACAACCCATGAAATGTGTTAGAGAAATATATCTGGTTAAACTATGTATAAAGAAGGAGACAATGGTGGGAATATTGCATTACGTTACTTTCTACCTAAAATCACGTGGATATGTTTACATATTTAGACTTGACCAAGTATGACCCGTACCAGTGGTTGTAGGTCACCACCGTCGTTTAAACACTAGACTAGAGTCGTGTATAAGACAATAAAATGATTAAGCTTCTACTATTTGTGTGAAGTGAATCTTTTTGTTCTGTACATTTAAATTGTTTCACCTGATATCTATCTGTTTCCTTCTCAATTCACTTTGTCTGTCAAATTCTTCGAGCTTCTTCAAAACATACGTTTTACTGCGCCGGAAGTGAAAAAATTATGAGAAATCCTCGTAAAATAATGCCATTTTCTATTTAGTGGAATCCATTTTGTTATAGTTATTATATAAAGATACAAAAAAGTAACGATCAATTATGAATTTGCATATCATTATACGGAACGTTTATGAATTATTTTTCCATAGCTGTAAGTCGGTCATTTTGGCGGGATATCATATACACATACACGCGTAGATTGACTGGTACCCGATCGTAATGTTACACATATATCAAATAGCTAATGCCCGGAACGTAGTAGCGGGAACCAGGATAATACGTAGACAACATACATAACTAATACCGAAATTGAAAACGCTTACGGTTTCTCGTTCATAAACCGAATTCCGCTTTGAATTATAAAAAATGCAATATTAATCATGTTCAGTCGACCTTTCATTGTTATATCAGCGTCTGAACTGATTAAAAGATCTTTAGATGTCAGATAACACTCGAAATTGACCCGACCTCTTTCCACACGGAATACAAATAATGATAGTTTGTAATCAGGTTGACTGCTTATAATGCAAAATACACATTTATAACAAGTTTTTTAAAACGAACATACACACTGATCGTTTCATTATTTCCCAATGTAAATGAAAGAAACAAAAACCATATTATACCATAAAAAGGAGAGGAGAAAATTGAACATTTCCGGATCTATTTCTGGCCAAATGACCCCTACATAGATTTGTTGGACGTTGCGTATGAAAAGATGTACCTCATGCCTTGAAAGTCAGGTCTTAAATCACTGCCTTTAAAAACTATTTTCTAATGCTTTCGTCACCCTTTATCCGTTCACAAGGCCCGTGGTCATTGTCAAAGTGCATTCATATTTACACATGTCAAGATTACGAGCTATTCTTGTTATATTTTAGTAGAGGAGCAATGCCATTATCTAAAATATACTTACTCCATTGACCTCCTCGACCTTTTGTAACACTTCTGTTATTTCTTCCTTCTCTAACTCAACTTTTCGCAGGTACTTGATTTGTTTTTGAATGATCCGTTTGTAAGAAGGATCCGTAAGATCTACTAAAGCATTCTCTAATGCAGTCCATGTTGCATTTAATAAAGTCAAGGGATAACAGTTCGTGGAATAAGCATGGCATACCTGACTCCTTGTAGTGGTAATTATATCTAATGCAGAGGTCTCGTTTGGAGATAAATTCGCCAAGTTCCGAAGAAGACACGCTGTAACGCTAATATCTAGATCGTCAATCGAAATATTTCGTGTGAGATATTTGTGTAGACACACTTGTACAACCTTTCCCATACTATAGACAATATGTCCTCTATTCTCGGGACCATTATCATCATAAATCTTTTTAAAGATCCAATTATCTATTCGATTCATTCGTTTAAGGTTGCAGCCTGCTGGTAGACATGCACAGCATAATAGCTTGTGAGATTGCCAAAGGTGAAAGATTTCATGTTTTTTGTCTTCAAGAAATAATTCAAAATTTCCGTTGAATGATGGTAAAAGTTTAAATTTAGCAAATGCAGCGAGAACGTCAGTGCCTGTGTCGACCACACATTTGAACAATCGTAATAAATCCTGTGCTTCGGGAGTGTTAGTACTCATGGTAGTGGTGTATTTAATTAAATAATTGTTGAAAAGTGTCAACGATGTCTGAATAAATACCACTATGAAACGTTATGATTTAAAATCTTTTCACTTTTTACTAAGCAAATGTTCATGCAATTATAAAAGAATAAAAATTCATTTCGTGTAATAGTTGAATTGTCAAATAGCTACATCCTGTCATATCTACATTCTATAAAGATAAATGTTTGTTCCCTATGAAGTCCCGAAATTTGCTGCAATATATATTGAAATCAGCACTGGAAATGTCCATACACATAATAAAAATGGCTACTCACCAAATTTGATATCTATGAATTCAAATACGAGTTGTTGTGAGTATTTATCCATCTGCTATTGTTTAAATTGGTTTCCTTTGATACGTTTTACTATGTTTATGTCGAATCTCAATTAAAAGAGTTGTTACTAGTAAGTTCGAAAATGTTGTGATGACATACAAGGATGTTTATCCCAAAATATATATTGTTAAATTATAGGTATATAAATATGTTTGTAAAGCTTGGTATATACGTATGATATAAGTTTTATTAGAGGTCGGTCATTTACAAACGTATCAGCCGTATCGTATACGTTGACGTATCCGCATCTGCAGATATACCAAAAAAACAGTATATGATCCCGAGATTTAATTTTATGTACTTTCAATAATGCAAATGGGCGACTGATTAATTTCGAATGAAGAAATTTACAAAACAATAAGGAAATATCGAGTTTTTGTGGAATATGTAACCCTACTTTTAAAGATATTCCGGATAGTTGGAACAGTTTACATGCTGATGATAGTAGTGAATACGGTAAAATCATCGTTAACTTTGTTTGTGTATGAACTTGTGCTCACGGAGAACCAAATTGTTAATTGACAAATAGAGTGATACTCAGTACTTTCTATTACCTTTTATGATAAAATCTCAAATGAACAATATTCCAAGTTCCTTACATGTATATAAGAAGTACATTTGATTTTTTTTTGTGTTTATTCATATAAGATCTTGAAATATTTTTTAACTAGATTATTAAAGGATTGTGTACAATATTCGTGTACCTGCCCTACATTGGCTCCTTTTTAAGGGCATGTAAAAGTAGTTGATAGAACCCCCTTCTTTTTTTTTTTACAAAACACCACTATCACAAATATTGAAAGTGTATGTTTGATTGTTTCGAAAAGATTCCAATTAGTTTTTTTTTAAATGAAGTATGGTCTTATTAATAAGCTCGGGATCACATAATATTTTTTTGTATATCTGCAGATGCGGATACGTCAACGTATACGATACGGCTGATACGTTTGTAAATGACCGACCTCTATTGAAAATAATACAATACTGGATTTAAATCACTTTGACTTGTACATGTTGCATGCCTGATTGATCTTTCATTAATTCAAAACCATGTTTTGTTAAATAAAACATCATTGTCACATATCAATGCGTTACTCTCATTTAAAACCCATCAGGTAAAAGCGGTGTTCAATGAAGAAACTTACCATATTTATTCAGATTTAAGTCTTAAATACAACATCCTATGGGTTGTCATTGTAATGTCGATATAAATAAGTACAAAATGATACAAAATATTAGAACATTTTGTTTCCGTGTTTTGACAATGAACTCACACCTATATCTCGTCTGTTCGACAGTTTGGTGTATATATGTTACGGTCTGATTAACATGTGGTATGTATCACTGGGAGAAATACAACGATTGTAACAACTTGATATCAAACTATGGTATTTTCAAGTTTGGTAAAGTTGTTATAGTCTTATTAATTTTGATATAAAATAAGTTTGCCGTTCAACACTACAAGCATTATTTCTGCAATATTTATAAACTATATTAATTATTTGTTCGTTTGTTTTCTTTTTGTTTTAATTTGTTTCTATCGTTGATATTTGGGTATTTATTTGCTTCTGCTACTTGTTTAAGACTTAACTAATATAAATTCATGTTTTTCTTTCCGACAGCTTTATTATGCGCCAGCATTCTTAGTAATTTGGTAGTTCCCTGTCCGTATATAACAAGTTAAGTCACCGATGCTTGCAATACTGCAATTAAACTGAATCAAAATATATTTTAGATGATAAGTACTTTAAGGTTGCATTTCTGTAAATATGCCCGAACGTCTAAGAGTTTAAACTAATCCGAAAATTCTGAACTACCCCTACCTTGACCTTAGGATTTCAACAGATTTTAATATGACTAATATACGTATGCATATTTACTGATAACATTCCCAATTTATGTCTCTACGAAATGAAACATAGAAATCAAAACTGGGAACCAGTACATAAACAAGTTTAAGTATCTATGAATATAATATACTCCCCGAAAGAGGCTTGGTTTGAGCAACAGCTATATTTACAAAGTGCATCCTAAAGCTTATTTTCAAAACTATTAATGTGGTATTACTTAATATGATATTTGATTCATGGCTTTTTCATCAGTTTCTTTGTTACTCACATCTTATGATGTCACTTTTTGCACTCAACGCGAAAATTGAATCTTAAGACAATGTTACGGTAAAATACAAAACAAGATACTCAATATCTTAAATGCTCGATTCCCAATTGAGAATAGAGGTTTGGCAATTGTTGCTTTTTTGGTTTTATTTTGGTATTATAATCCTATCCTTATCTTTGATTTTCCAAGTTGTGTAAAACACAGTACATGTATATAAATATAGGAAGATGTGGTGTGAGAGTCAATGAGACAACTATCCATCCAAGTCAATTTGTAACAGGTCAAAGTACATTTTTTGTACGGTCTTCACCATGGAGCATTGGCTCACACTGAACAGAAGGTGTGCATTTCTGGAAATATGTTGTAAACATGGCAGATGACATTGTTTTTTTTCAAACTAAGAACTTGATAACTGTTGTGATATGTCACATGATAAAAGAATGTCAAGAAAAATAATTAAAGCTAAAAAATTTGCATTTGGTTGTCTGGTGATTATTATCTAACAGTTCAAAAAAAGAAAAAAATTAATAGTTTGTTTGCCCAAACAAACAGATACACAGACCGAAAAACATGATGCCCCCAAGTGGGTTATAATCAAAGCGCGAAAGCGCTGTAAAGGCAGTTAATTACAGGTTGTGTGTATTTCTAGTCCAGTTATATCATTATCTTCCATAGAACAGAGGTGGTTTGTAGAATTTAAGATTTAGAGTTCTTTTGTACCTAGTTCACCTATATCTATAGTCTACTGTTTACAGTATATTATCTGTGCCTCGCCATGAAATGCATTTTTAGCCATGGCCTTGTCAGTTTGCTTTAAATTTATGAGTTTGACTGTCCCTTTGGTGTCTTTCGTCCCTCTTCTTTAGACATATAAGAACTTTTTCTTTTCAATATAAATAGACTATTTTTAATTATTGATTGCATACGCATATTCTATGACTCCAATAAAAAATAGTTCACAAAGATTAACTTGTCTCTGTACTGTGTGTATAGCAAGAACATCAAGTAACATAATGGTAAATGTACATAGTAACATGTCAACTTTTTTTATGACCATACCTGCCAACTGTCAGTATTTGCAGAGTATTTCCCCATCGAGCTCGAGACTCCCAAATGGAAATTTTGTAAGAGCAATTTTGTCGACTATTTTAAAGAAAACAATTAATTCAACAATGGCTTTGAGCTTGTTAATGCACGAAGAAGCCAAAAACCACATTAGAATATATTTGAAGGGAATCCATGACAAATCGCCCCACTTTTTCACTAGCCCGCCCAACCTGGATTACCTAATCGCCCGACTTGTGAAATGTGTGAAATCCCGTTAATATTACTCCTGCCAACTCTCCCCACCTAATAGAAAACGATAATATCTAGATAAATATATTATTAACCAGGAAGAATTTAGTAATGCCAACTCGCCCCACTTATGTAAAATGATGTTATCCCGTTGTATATAAGTTAAATTTCGTTAATATTACTCCTGCCAACTGGTCCCACCTAATGGAAATCGGTGAAATCTAGATAAATATATTATTAACCAGGATGAATTTAGTAATGCCAACTCGCCCCACTTATGGAAAAAGATGTTATCCCGTTGAATATAAGTTAAGTTCCTTATATTGCATTATGATACAATTAACAGGTTTCTTTTCAATTGTTATGCAAATAACTAAGTTCAAAACTTAGTTATTCTTCAACAATACATTTTTTTTTAGAATTATAATTTCAGTATATCAATAATAGTAATTAAATAAATTTTCGGTTTGTTTGTATTCTGTGTAGATTAGTTTTCATTTAGGTGGTGCGAGTTTTTATTTTTAATTATATATATATATTAATCTAAATATTACCGTTTTTTTATAAGTAGGGCGAGTTGGCAGGAGTAATATTAAACATGATTTAACCAATTTCACATGTGGGGCAATTTGATAAATAAGTTTTTGGTTTGTTTTTTTTAAAGTGGGGCGACTTGTCCTGCTTCCATTTGAAGGCCCCGTTGAAGGTTTTGTATGACTATATGAACCATCTTTCAGTCAAAACCCCCATGTGCATTTTGAAAAGTTGGCAGATATGTTTCTTACTCCAGGCAAAATCTACCGGTATGAATGAAAAAGAAGTGTTCTATTAAGGCCTTGTGGCCATAACAGCTGTCATTAGCATTTTAACCACTTCCCATATTTGCAATTAAAACAATAGAAGAAAATTATTCAACGCAAAAACAAAACTTACTTGTAAATATGAAATTCTCTTTACGGTACAAGTTTTTCTCATTGTTTGAGATTGTACAGTAGTACCTGTAACTGCTTATACCTATTTCTTATTCACTTTTGCTTGATAAACTCACTAAATATCATGTATATAAATTGTACCACATCTCCTTATTTTTATATGCATTCCAATAACATGAACAATTGTAATTCAATTCTATATACCAAAGCAAACTGAACTGCACCACTTTCATTCACTAGTATGCATCTTTTGGCAAAATACAAGTTCTTAAATGACGCAATATATATTTATTGATAAAAAAATAAAATTTAGTATACAACTCTTTAACAGGTAAAAAAAAAGCACAGCTGTGTCATAACTTGTGAAATCTGTGCTGAAAACATAGACATTGATGGTATTTGAGTAATTCCATATGTGAAGCTCAACATTAGCTCGTCAGTTGGTGGTGGACAGATATAGTTCCTTTCTGCAGGCTAGGATGAATGAATTTTCAGGAAAACCAATTTTACAAATCAAAACTTTCCTTTAGATTTCTCCTACAATATTCATCGTTTAATTCTTTTGGTTTAATTGGACACCGTCCTGATTTTTTATTTTGCAAACCATTCAGTCTCTTGCTTATGAAAATTAGATGGGTATTGCAGTAAGACAAGTCTCTTTAAAGTGGGTTTGTGCCCTGAAAAAAAGTTTTATAACTTAAGTTTTTTGAAACTTGTGCAACACACATACCTAAATAACTATAACATAGAAGAGAGCATCATTCGTGTCAATGTTTTGTTCCTGTTTACATTGTCATTGATATTTTTTCAGAAAGCCTGAGGCATAGCTCATGAATTCCTGTCATTACATCCTAAATTAACATAATTACTGATAGAATAATTATCAGTATGATATACGTACACTATCATTGTACAGCCCAAGTCTTCAGTATATATAATGTTGCATTCATTCACTCCTGTGTTCAGTCGTTGAAAAATATTTAAACATCAACAAATGAACTTTAACAAGGACAAGAAAACAATAGAAAAGATACGTACATACAACCCGTGTTTAAGTGTATTTGAAAGAGAAATATATCTGGTTAAACGATGTATAAAGGAGAAATATATCTGGTTAAACGATGTATAAAGGAGAAATATATCTGGTTAAACGATGTATAAAGGAGGGAAAAATTGTAGATATTGCATTACGATGCTAATAGCACGTGGATATGTTTACATATTTAGACTTGACCCAGTATGATCCGTACCTTGTAGGTCACCGCCGTCGTTTAAACACTAGACTACACTCGTGTATAGCAATAAAATGCTTAAGCCTGTACTATTTGTGTGAAGTAAATGTGTTTGTTCTGTACATTTAAATTGTTTTACCTGATAGCAAGGACGTATATCTATCCGTTTCCTTCTCAATTCACTTTGTCAAATTCTTCGAGCTTCTTCAAAACATACGTTTTACTGCGCCCGGAAGTGAAAAAAAATTGAGAATTCCTCGTAAAATAATGCTATTTTCAATTTTGTGGAATCCATTTTGTTATCTTTATTATATAAAGATAAAAAAAAGTTACGATTTATTATGAATTTGCATATCATTATACGGAACGTTTATGGACTATTTTTCCATAGCCGTAAAGTCGGTCATTTTGGCGGGAAATCATGTACACATACACACCTAGATTGGCTGGTACCCGATCGGAATGTTACACATCACATATATCAAATAGCTAATACCCGGAACGTAGTACCGGGAACCAGGACAATACGTAGACAACATACATAACTAATACCGAAATTGAAAACGCTTTACGGTTTCTCGTTCATAAAACGAATTCCGCTTTGAATTATAGAAGATGCAATATTAATCATGTTCAGTCGACTTTTCATTGTTATATCAACGTCTGAACTTATTAAAAAATCTTTAGATGTCAGATAACACTCGAAATTGACCCGACCTCTTTCCACACGGAATACATATAATGATAGTTTGTAGTCAGGTTGACTGCTTATAATGCAAAATACACATTAATAACAAGTTCTATAAAACGAACAATATACACTGATCGTTTCTTTAGTTCCCAATGTAAATGAAAGAAACAAAAACCATATCATACCATAAAAAGAAGAGGAGAAAATCGAACATTTCAGGATCTATTTCTGGCAAAAAGACCCCCTGCATAGATTGCGTATGAAAAGATGAACCTCATGACTTAAAAGTCAGGCCTTAAAGCACTGCCTTTAAAAACGGTGCCCATCTGATCAGTTAAGCCTGTTTTTATGAGATGTTCATGTAAGGGAAAGTGTCTATGTATCAACTTCCTGTGGATTAATTGTTTTTCATGGGTGACAATTTTCATCGATTAAAGGATATGCGATATTTAGCAGATATTTGATTTCATGATTTTACAAAAGTATGCATAATGCATACACGATTAAATAAAAAAAAATACCTGGTTGAACTTTTAAATGTGATGTTCAATCATACCCACGAAAGTTATCAAAATTGGCCTCCCACACATAATTAATCCACATTTTGTTTTTCATAAAATTTGCAAAAAAATTTGTAAGGGTTCCGCGGAACCCAGTGTCTCGCCTACTTTTGCTGTAAATCACAGGCTCAACAAAAAATGAGGAAAAAAATAAATAAAAAAATTCCTCTTGATACTATCTTTTGATTGTAAGAAGCTTCTGTCCAAGTTTGGTAAAAATCTAGGATAGTTAATGAATCTAATTAATGTTTGAAAACTTAAACTGCCGACTGTATGTAATGTTAACTGGAAGAAAATCTAAGTCCATTTAAAAGTAAAATACAGAAAAAATGGAGTTATCTTTTTACAATATTTACTTCTGGATACTATCTTATGGTCATAAATTAGCTTCTGTCCAAGTTTGGTACAAACCCAGGATAGTTTAAGAAAGTTATTAAAATTTTAAAAACTTTAACCACAGAGTGAATGTAATGTTTCCCCGCAGAAAAACTAAGTCCATTTAAAAGTAAAATACGGAAAAAAGAAATCCAGTATAGTTTAAGAAAGTTATTAAAATTTCAAAAACTTTAACCACAGAGTGAATATTTGTGGACGCCGCCGACGACGACGCAGACGCCGACGGAAAGTAGGATCGCTTAGTCTCGCTTTTTCGACTAAAGTCGAAGGCTCGACAAAAAGCAATACATTTTTATTGAACTTCTATGTCATTTGGTTTCTGTTGAAAAGTTGTATCATTGGCCATTATACCCATCTTCTTATTTTCACACTAGCAGTTTTTAGATTGATTTGATTTCAGTAAACACAAATGCAACTATTCCAGTCATAATTAGGTTCGATTACTCTGTATGTGACTGGTTTAATTAGAAATATGTAAAATGTACTGGTTACCCATGTAATGATTTCAAAAAAAATATAAATATATAGATATTTCATCTTTGTTACCATCCATCCGTGGTTTCCTTTTGTTAAATACAAAATATTATAATAAAATGATTTCATAAACAATCGTATAATATACTAATATATGTATTAGGTCTTGTCAAAACGTCATCGTGATTAGGCCACGTTGCCATGTTTGTTTTCTTTGATCACGTTGATGACTTAATTAATATCTCCACAATCTAGCTTTATCCTTGATTATCATACGAGTTACAATAACGTGTCATATTTAATTGCAATACAAACAGTTAAATCTTATTGAATTATTTGCATGTGCAAAATAAGTGTCCAACATCGTCTACGTTTGAAAATTATTTGGTCGCCATTTTGTTATATGTAACTTCGAAATTTTATCAAAACAAATAGCATGTATCCACTTTAACAGAGGGAAACAATGTTTAATTCTATGCTGCATTAAGGTAAGACAATTATTGAAAAGACATGCATCTAACAATTTTTCGATTTTCATCGTACAAATCTTCAAAAATATATATTCCCATGTCGCCCCAAGCTAACAATGTACATGTAAACTGCATGGTCGGTGCATTTAAATCTTTATTTTTAGTGTGAGAGACTGTTTCTAATAAATATATTGAAGAACATGTGAAAAAGAAATTTCTTAAGTACAAAAAGACACACTTTGATAAATTTTTGAAATATTACTTTTTGATTTATAACTAAATTAATACCGGCATGCCGTGTCGTTGTGAACCTTCAACAGTGGCCGCCATTTTGAAAATATTGCCGAAGACTGCCAAAATATGAACTTTTCAACCAAATTTTGAAGCAAAAAGTTTAATACCTGAACTGATATGGTTTGCGATTTCATTTAAATGAATATGTTGTCGATCATTTTAGGGGTTGGGAGGATATAAGTAACAATAATTTAGTTGAGAAAATTGATTTTACAAAAAGGTCCCATTGAAATTTTATCGAGTAATAACGAAGATGTCAACGGAGACTGTGTTGCTATGTCACCTCAATTTTCAAACTTATTTCGAAGCACGAAATCATATTTCTGAACTGAAAATTAAAACATATATAATTGTAAAAAATTATTAACTTTAAAACGCGGGGTTGGGAGGGAAAATATACATTATAACAAAAAAGTTATGACCGTTTTATCTATGTACCCCGTTCACTTTCATTGATAATCAATCGGCCATTAATGATATACAACTTAAGTGTAAAAGTCACGTGATGACGGAGATAGTTGGATATGAACTCTTGATTGTTGATTATTTAGAAAATTGTCATCTAAGTCCATGGTCAGATGTTTTTCATATCCAGGTTAATGGAATAATGTGTTGAAAAATTAACAACAGTAGGTAGAATTATTATTATATTTATATGAAA
>CM034362.1:42907698-42998834 GCA_019925275.1 Mytilus edulis
ATATCATCTCAATTTTCAAACATTT
The DNA here is from genome assembly GCA_019925275.1 of Mytilus edulis. Classification (NCBI taxonomy): domain Eukaryota; kingdom Metazoa; phylum Mollusca; class Bivalvia; order Mytilida; family Mytilidae; genus Mytilus; species Mytilus edulis. Next base: position 42,907,724 of record CM034362.1, read on the forward strand.
ACAGACTATGCATAGAGATGTTATTTTGCATTTTTCAACCCTAAATAAATAATCAGAAGTATTGGTATTCATTTGAATAAGGTCGATTTCCATTTGTCATAGTTCATATTTATCATGCACTTTAATACCTGTTGCACTTTATCTTTCCAGTTTTTTCTAAAGTCTGTTTCACTGTCAAACTCTTCATCTATATAAAGAGCAGTAAATTTTCTAACTACTTCAGCAATGTCTGACCGAAACCCTCTCGGACCATCTTCACTATCAATGCGTTTGGCTAGACCAAAATCTATTATCCTGGTTTGTATAACACCTTCTGATTCTTGAAGCATCACATTACCAGCTGTAAAAGAGAGTAAGTTGCTTCATCCTTTATGCAAAATACAGAATTATGTTCGAAGACATTTCTTTTCAAATTGCAATCAGGTGGATACATTATTATTCATGTGATACATTTTTTTAATGAATTTCTCAACTTCAGGTGAATCACAAATTCAAATGTTCAATTTGTTTATCAAGAAAATGGGGGAAATTGTCATGATTCAGTATTAATGCAGGTCAAAAGTCAACAAAAAATCTATATATGCAAAAGCCTCATAAGTTATACGAAACAAGAATAAGATTTTCAACAATAAATAATCTTGAAAAGTTTTGTTGATTAAATATGGAATAACTGAAACATGACTGGAGCAGGCCCCCTACTTTAAGGGCAGTCAGTTGGCCTCTCCTTTGAAAATTTTTTGATCCACCACTGCTGTTCATCTTTCTATTGTTATTCTTTTTCTGTCATAATCGATGACATTACCAGCTTTCCACTTATGAGGTTTGATATCTTCAGCCTCTATTTCAATTGGAGAGTCCACCTAGCTTTTTTTAAATCTCCTTACATTAAACTTACGATGAAGATCTCTGTGTGTCCATCCTTTCTGATGCATAGTATGTACAGCTGATAATAAACCATGGAAGACATATAATGAAAAAGGTCTGGCTAAGTTAGGATCTTCAGCTCTGATGTTACCCATGTGTGTGTCTATTATGTCCCGCAAAGTAATGCCTTAAATAAAAATACATTTACCACCATCATTTAATTTGTGTACAAACTTAATACAAGTTTTCATTTTCTTAATGATTAACAATTTGTCAATATATTTCATATTTATATTCCAGAATCTTATAAACCCTTAATTAGCAACAATTTTTTTTAAAATTAACACTCATGGTTTTTTTTATAACTATCTGATGAGTAATTTTTAAACTGATTTTTATAGTTGTTCTTTTGATGTGCTGTAACTCCATTATTCAGGTTGGGGCAGGGTTCAGTGCTCACAAAAATATTTAACACCTTCACATTCTTTGAGTGCCTGTCCCAAGTCCAACACCTGTAGTACAGTGGTTTATGTCTGTCATATTTGTTTTACATAAATTGTTTTGTTATAAATGATTTCGTTATTAGTTTCACAATTGCATTATATCATATTTTTCATGTCAGTGTATTTTATAGCTAACTATTTTTTTACATATTTTTCTCTATTCTATATTGATTTGCACTTTCTTCTACACTTTTTGCCCACTATTTTCTATTCTGACAATCTATCCTAACACCAACCATTATCTATCTTCTCCATGAAGATATGAATTTTATTGCCCTCAAGTTTGAAGCAGTAAAGAGCAGGAGGAATTCCTGTTTCATTCAAATCCACCCATGCCCTAATTTCTTCCTCTCTAAAATAGGAGATCATCATCTACAAATATACATTATAGTTGGTTTATTCACTTTTGTCTAGTTGAACAGCTCTCTGATAATGATTAATTTATTATTAGGCATGAGGAATTTCAGGTATTTATGAAAAGTTGTGTTTTAAATTTGTGGATGCTTGATTTTGTTCATGTTATGGTTTGGCAAGATCTGCATGAAAATCTATGAGGATTTCTATTTCATTGTGGTTCCCGAAATAAGTAAAACACAAACAACAAAAATAAACAAAAAATTAACAAAAATGTTCAATATACTGTATATCAACTAATTTTTGTAATCGACTTATTTTCGCGAAGTAGAAAAATAAGGCGAATATAAATAACCACGAATATGTAATACATGTAATTTCATTTTTCCTTTATTATCTTCATGAATTTTAGCATCGTAAAATAGTTAGAAAGGACTAAACACAAAATAAAGTATCCGCAAAAATAAGTTGGCATACAGTATGCCGTAGTTTTCTCTATTAAATTGTTTCATACTGGGCCATTCCAGTTAATATCTGCTAAAGGGGGATGGATGGTCCTTTCTGAGGGGTGAAATTTTTTTTTTTTTTCATCTGAAACGTACACTTATATGCAAAAAAAAATTCCTTGCAGTAAAAAAAAGGTCATTTTTTACCATGAAAGCCCACCCACTCAATATGAAAAGAAACTCTACATCTAATAGGTCTTAATTTGTAGATCAGATTAGTAATTTTTCATGCTGTTTTTTTCTGATAGGTATAAAAATAAATCTCCCCATCCATCCCCACTTGTCAGAAATTAACTGGAATAGGCCACTTCAGTCAGGGACTATTAAATCCAACCATACGGTATATTTTTTTCTCATTACGGCCAATTGTAGCTTACATCTACTTTATTTTAACTTTGGTAGATAGCTATCTCATTGGCAATCATACCACATCTCCTTATTTTTATAGTAAACTTATATTTTTAGGTCGACAGAATCCAGATATCTTACAGTTTTATGAGCACTTTCTGTGTGAGTTGTCTTGTCCTTAATAACAATGATATCACCAGCAGAGTTGCCTTTCCCTAACACATCTTTTGTTTTGGTAAACTCTCTTCCTTCCCTGTAATAACCTGCTTTTGAACTGACCTGAAAAGGAAAAAAACCTGTCTCAACCAGTTTATCCATACATTTGATATGATTTGACATAGTTGAGTTTGATTTATTTTCCTTGGCAGCCATTTTTTTATTTGTAAATGTGTCAATGGTTGGTTTTAGAATTAGAAAGATCATATCATAGGGAACACGTGTACTAAGTTTCAAGTTGATTTGACTTTAACTTCATCAAAAACTACCTTGACCAACAACTTAAGCCTGAAGCTGGACAGAAGAAGGAACAGATGCACAGACCAGAAAACTTTTTTTATTTTTTTTATTTTTATTATTTATAACTTCCAATTTACAACATAATATACACAAATATAATAGCAATATATAATATATAAATCTATAGATATTATCTAATCAATACATCTTTCTATTAGGAAGCAATTTTTTTTTTTTTTTTAATATACAAATATAAAATAAAGAGTAAAGCAGTTTGAACACCGGAGAGAGAGAGATAGAAAGAGAAAGAGAGTGAGAGAGAATAGTGTGGTGAGTTTTCAATATAATGCATCTAGAAATTGAATTCTATTTTAGTATAGTAAATACAGCATTTTCATTTATAACATGTATATACATTTTTATACTTAACTAAGCATGCTAAGTAATATATCAAAAGCATTCCATTCTCTGAGAAACTGATGTTCACATTTGTTTTTCATAGCAATATTTTTGTCCATTGCATACACATATTTTATCTTTTCTTTTACTGAGTTTATTGTCAGTTTTTTTTTAAAACATCTGGAATTATAAATATATTGCTTTATGGTAAGAAAAAGAGTATTTTCTGCATTGCCTTTTGATATTTTTGCAGTGTTACCAAACAGAAAAACTTCTTTAGTAAAAAGTACACTAATTCCATTGGTTAGAAACCAATTTTCAATCTGTTCTAATAATAATTGTGTATGTTCACATTCCCAAAATAAATGTTCTAATGTTTCAATTTCTCTATTACAAAATGTACAATTTGGATTATCATAAATCTTAATTTTATGAAGAAATTTGTTTGTAGCTAAGATTCGATGATTGAATCTAAACTGTAGCCACTGTAACTTAGTATTATTTGTGACAACAAATGGCAGTTTATAAATTTTTTTCCAATGATTTTGATCAAAGCCAAAAATTTCAGTCCATCTTAACTGACTAGTGGGAACACTTCCATTTTTATTCAAAACAATATACATATCTTTAGATCCTTTTGAACTTTTAACAAGTCTTTTAATAGCAGATGGAATTAAAGGTAGTTCTAATTTGTGATTTTTTCCCACAAATGATTTTGATGCTTGATGTATAGCAGATATAATACTATTATATCTCATGAAATTCACATTTATCTGATACATTTCTTCTATCTTTTGATGAGAGAAAAAGGTCCCATCTTCATTTACAATATCATTTATAAATCTTATACCATTTTCAAACCAATCTTTATAAAAAATAGGTTTATTTGCTACCTTTATATTATTGTTAAGCCAGATTGGACTAGCAAGAAAGCATTCCCAACTGTCATATTCATCTTTTTCTCTAAGAAGTTGCCATGCTTTCAGAACATCTTGCCAAAATTTGTTTTTGATATGTTGCTGTAATTTTTGGATATAAACACTTCCACAACCATAAAATTTTTCAAGTTCTACATGAACATTTGACAAAAAAACATTCTGCCATTTGTTGTCTGTTTTAAATAATCTCCTTATCCATGTACACTTCAGTGCTAAAATAAATGCACTAAGATTTATCATTTTGAGTCCACCATCTTCAATATCATTTTGTAAAACATCTCTCTTAATTCTATCAATTGGTGAACTCCATATAAAATTGTACATAAGTTGAATAACATTTTTTAAAATATCATCACTTGGATTTGGTAAGGATATAAACAAATGATTTAAAATAGGCAATATCAATGTCTTTACTACAGTAATTCTACCAATAACAGTAAGATTTCGTTTTGACCATTGTCTTATTACACATTTAATTTGTACAATTTTTTCATCATAATTAATTTTTACAATTCTATCAAGATTAACATCAAAGCTTATACCTAGTACCTTAAAACATGTTTCTCCCCATGTAAGGTTTCTATTTTGGCATAACACCTCATTACTATACTTTTTATTTCCTATCCAAATAACTTGTGTTTTAGAAAAATTAATATTTAAACCAGATGTATTTCCAAACCAATCTAATTCATTTAATGCTTCATTCAAAGATTCTTCTTTACCATCTAAAATAAGAGATGTGTCATCAGCAAATTGTGAAAGTTTGTGCTCAACTTGCGTAACTGTAATACCATTTATCTTATCATTATTTCGTATTTTTAATGCTAATATCTCAGCACAGAGAATAAAAATATAAGGCGACAAGGGATCCCCTTGTCTACAGCCTCGTTCTATAGAAAAAAATTCTGATAGATGTCCTCCCTGGTTTACAGCTGATTTGATATTGTTATAAAAAACTTTAACCCAATTAATTATTGATTCTCCAAAATTGAACAACTTCAAGACACTGGTTAAAAATTCCCAAGAAATCGAATCAAATGCCTTTTCGAAATCTATGAGCAGCAAAAGTCCTGGAATATCTTTTTCCTCAGTAAATTGCATAATATCATAAATTAAACGAAGATTTTCTCCAATATATCTCCCACTAATAAATCCAGTTTGATCGAAATCTATCAGTTTATCTAAAACTGTTTTAAAGCGTTTTGCTATAACTCCAGAGCCAATTTTATATACTGTATTTAATAAAGATATAGGTCGCCAATTTTTTAAGAAATGTCTAGGCTTATTTCCCTTCGGCAGGCATGTAATGATTCCTTGTTTTTGCGTAACAGATAGTTCACCAATCTCAGTACTGTAGTTCAAGGAGTTTACAACAAAAATTTTCAAATCTTTCCAAAAAAATTTAAAGAACTCTGTGGAGAAACCATCAGATCCTGGTGTTTTATTATTTTTCATATTTTTCAATATCAAACCAGCTTCCTCAATTGTTATTTCACCTTCAAGATTTTTTTTCTCATCATCAGTTAGTTTTTTTAATTTTATATCTTTCAATCCTTCTTTAAGTTTACTGAATTTATCTCCCTTTGACTTGTCTTTATTCTTGTACAAATTTTCATAAAAAGATTTTACTTCTTTTAAAATATCTTTTTGTTTTGAAATTACATCTCCATTTTCTTTTTCTACTTTTGGTATTATCTTATTTGTAAAATTTTTTGATTCTAGCCCACAAAAATAGCTAGTAGGTTTTTCACCCTCTTCTACCCATTGTATTCTTGATCGAATTATCTTCCCTTTAATTTTTTCTTTTCTTATATTTTCTAATTCACATTTTTTATTTTCCAAAATCTGTATTGAACCTTCATCTACCTTTTCTTCCAAAATAAGAATTTCATTTCTAAGATCTTTCTCTTGTTTTTCTTTTACCTTTTTCTTATAACTTGAATAAGATATAGTTTTACCTCTAATTTCCATCAACATTGTCTCAAGAAATAAGTGACTATTAATATTAAAATGGAGATCTTCATTATTCATGTCTTCAATTCTATCTATATCATAAATTACATATTGTTTTTTAACTTCTACTATTTTTTCTTTAACAATCTTTATATATTCTGGATCATACAATAATGAATTATTAAATTTCCACAATCCTCTACCTCGATCAAAAGGATTAAATTCTAGATTTAATACAACCATAGAATGATCAGAGCGATAGCTAGGCTCGATATTACAATTTTTCAAACAGCATAGTAAATCTTCAGATAAAAGAAAAAAATCTAGCCTTGCTTGTTTAAAGGGGGTTCTTTTTCTCCATGTGAAACGCTTCAAATCTGGGTAAAGTTCACGGAAAGGGTCAATGAGACACCTTTCCTGAATGATTTCTAAAACTTTCTCCCGAGCATTTGGGTTATTTACATGTAAATAATTATAATAGTCTATATCAGGGTTGAGAACAAGATTAAAATCACCACATATCATATAGCTATCATTACCAAAATCATCTATAATTGACATAATTTGATCATAAAATATAGGAGTATCTATATTTGGTCCATAAATAGTTACAAATGTAAAATGTAAAGTATCAACAACTAAGTCTAATACTAAATAGTTACCACCAACATCTTTTTTTTCTTTTAGGACCTTAAACTCAAAGTTGTTATTAAACATAACTGCTACACCTCTTGAATTTGAGCTATAAGATGAAAAATAACTATCATATCCCCACATAGCTCTTATATTATTTTCATTTTCACATAAGAAATGAGTATCTTGTAAACAGTAAATATTGTAATTCTTTGTTCTTAAATAGTTAAAAACATCTCTTCTTTTAACACTATCTCCTAAACCTTGACAATTAACAGTTAATACCTTCAGGGCACACATGATATGATGTCAGTAAATACACTAGCACATAATATGACCTTAAAAAAATCTAACAGTAATATCTGATTATTCTCAATGTGTGTAAAAATACTAAAGAAAAACATTTCACCAACATAAAGATGCATAAAAATGATAAACAGGATAACTCACCATAAACTAAACCAAAACAAAATGTAATGGAATGATATTGCAGAAATGCAATAATTAATAAAAAGAATAAAGGACTGGAAAGAAAAAGAAAGAGATAAAAACAAGAATTTAGCATCAAAATGGCAGACATTTTTAATTGAATTAATGTCCAAAAAAAAATTCTAGTTTTTTGCAGTATAATTGTTCTTTCAATTTTATATATCCTGTATATGATTTATCAGTTATGACATAGTCAACTATTTTACAAAGTGGAGACAACTTTTATAGTATTAAGATTTGTCCCATGAAAATAAGAATAGCACTTTTAACATGTTTAAAAAATAAATCAAAGTTCATCAAGACATAATGTACATGTAACAATGAGAGTAAAGTACTAAGTTAACTACTTATTTCCTTTGTCTCAATCTAAGAAAAATGTCATCAAATATATTGAACTTCAGCTGCAGACCATCAGATGTCCTTCCATATACACCACAGTTGAAGTACCATACGTCGCTGAACCATTCAGTCTCATTTAGTCTTTTCATCAGTTCAATGTTCCTTTTGGAAATGTCATCATAGAATCTTACATGGTCTTGCAAATTCTTCTTTTCTCGCATCACTCTTCGTTTGACATCACTACTAAATAGTCTCACAATAAGAGGTTTTGGTCCTAATTTGTCAGATGGAATTCTATGGATGGCGACAACATCTCTTTCCTCAAGTTCAACATTCATGTCCCTTTTCACTTTACTAATAAAGTCCACACGCAGATCTTGCCGCTCTCGCCATGGAAAGTTTATAACTCTTATGTTGTTTTTGCGAGAATATTGTTCATTGTAGTTGCTGCTGGTAATAGCTTCTCTTGTCAGTCGTTCATTTTGGTGTAGTTCTTTCTTTGTTGCAGATAGGCTTTTCATAGCTACCTCTGCTTTCTCCCTCAAGTTCTCATTTTCTATTGATAATGCATCTATTTTCTCTTGCATTTCCTCTATTACTTCTGATACTTTTTTATCAATTTTTGTCTCTATGGATGAAGTAAATTCTTTAAATAAACTCTTCACTATTGTAGTTACAATGACTTCCAGATCACTTGACTTAACAAGGTCTTTTGTTGCATTTTCAAGGTCTATCTTTTTTAATCCACCCTCCAGGTTTTGTTTAATTTCTTCTATGTCCCTTTGTATACTAATTATACCAGTCAGATCAACACTTGTATTTGATTCATTTGACACTTCAGAGTGAGTCCTTTTTGGTTGTTTATTAGGTTTTTCAGTTTTTTCTTTGTCAACTTTATCTAATTTTGCAGCTAGTAAAGTCTGAACAGTGTTTCCACATTTTCCACTTTTATTCACAGATTTGTTACTTGTAAGGCTGTTGCCTCCAGGCATGTTGAATTAAATCCTTTGTTATCAAGTAAATATATTCAATAATAGGTGAACACTTGAATCCAAAAAAATGGTTTTCTGTAAATATCACAAAAGTTCCACCAAATTTTTCTCATAAGTTGGCATCCAATGATTCAGCAAAATGTTATCTATCAGACTATGCACTTTTCATCATGCAACAATTCATATAAAACACAAAAAACTGCAAAAAACTGGGAGCTGACTTTTTACAGTGTTTTCAGCTCGGCGGCCATCTTAATCTCCTGTTAAGACCAGAAAACTTAATGCCCTCTCCTATTGTAGATGGGGCATAAAAATAATTCTAAAGCTTAGAGGTCAGTAATATATATATACAAGTTGAATTTAGCTGATATAGAAAGGAACTTATAAGGTGATAACAACATGCTTTTTCACCTGGTGTATAAGTCTTTGTCTAACATGTCTAATTGGTATTTTAAAAAAAATGTGCAGAATTTTATCTTTTATTCAAATAAAAAACTAAATAAAAGCCAGAAATGTTCATCAATTTTTCCTGATGGAAGAGAGCATGATTCATATTACAAACTCAGTTTGTCTCCTCTGGGGCTCACAATCCAGACCTACAAGTCTGTGTAACATTGCAGCACTTAAACCTGGTAAGCTAAAAAATTCAAAAAAGTAATGCTCCAAATTAAGATTGAAAATTAACTTACCAGAACCAAAGAAGTGTTTGATAAACAAATATACATATCTTACATGAGTTGGATCTAATACAACACCAGATGGAGCTTTATGTTTCTTGAGATAATCAATCATTTCCAGACAGGCGTCCATCTTGACCTGAACATCATCATCTGTCCGAGGCTTGGTTAATATGTTGGCATTGGATGCATCCCACCATAGTTTTCTGAGAAAGAAATAACAAAGAGTGTTATGATAATTAGCGCTATGTTGAGAAAATGACACAAAATAATACTTAAAATATACTTATCATTTGAAGTTTTATTTTATGTCATTTTCTTATCATGTTCAGTGGTTGTGGTTTGTTTATGTGGTGTATAAGTGTTTCTTGTTTCTCGTTTTTTTTATATAGATTATCATTAGAAGGTTGGTTCCCCTGTTTGAATGGTTTAACACTAGTAATTTTTGGGGCCCTTTATATCTTGCTGTTAGGTGTGTGCCAAGGCTCCATGTAGAAGACCATAATTTGACCTGTAATGGTTTAATTTTACAAATTTTGACTTGGCTGGAGGGTAAGGTCTCATTGGCACTCATACCACATATTCATATTTATCTCACAACACCTTATTCTATATGTATTTGGAAGCTAATTATCCTACTTTCACCTTGATCTTTCATCTTTGTACTGTATGACTGGTCTCTTCTGATCGTCAACACCAATAACAGCTAAAAGTAATCAACATATTATCTATATCTTTCTTTCATAAACTTCAACATGATTATAATTTTTAACTATGTTTCATTTGAAATACTGTATATATTATTCTGTCTTTTAAAAATCTATATTTAATTAATGATGGAATCATGACAGAATTGTTGCTGAACATATGCATTTTCACATGAATTTAGAACTATAAATTCAAGTATTCAAACAAAATACAAATTTGCAAAACTGTTCTAAACAAAGATCTTGAGTATATATACAAAAATTAAATTTATCCTTATTCAGCGGAAATTTGTAGCCTTGTGATTAAAATTTAGATTCTCAATAGTTAGTTGTAAAATACAGAAGTAAATTAGGCTGAACAGTATTTGAAATAATCTATCTATATATGTTAATGATCAAGTTAATTTTTTTAAGGTCCGGTAATGGCTCCAAAAAGATCTTAAAACAAATTATGGCAATATTAAAAAAACCCAACAAATACTTATTTTTAGATGGACCAAGAAAAAAAGGCTATTTCAATCTTTATTCTCCTTTACACATAGTTTGAAGGTAAAAAGGTTTCTTGTGGAGAGTTGTCTCATTATCTTCATTTTTAAATTTACTATTTACATTCATGATTTGTTTTTGCATTACTGTCGTAAGGCATAATGTCTGTTAAAAACAATCCATAACCATAGCATATATAAATATCTATTTTATTTAAAAGCAAGTTAATACAAATCACAGAACTCATTTGACAGTATAACTGTTAACCTATTTTACTGTTATTGTAGTGTACATGTGATATCTAAAGATTTATATGTCACATTCTTAAAATATGTTCAAGAATGTGTGAAATTGCTACGATATTACTAAATATATATATAAGCATTTGAATCATCAGAAATGATAAATGATTTTAGGAAGTCAAGAATGATAACATGTTACATATATATATATCTTTTCATTTATCAAAATGAATATGAATTCATATAATTTAGCATGAAATAACAGCTTTCTCCATGTACATGAGATAAAAAAAAAAACCAATTGCTTATCAACTGTCATTACATATAGACAGAGATTTGTAGAGAAATTCAAATAAATTCAATGTCATGTAATTAGTATATTTTACTATGTTTGATTCTTTCAGAAAAAAACAACATCTGCATACCTGTAGATTACAGGGTGTTATAAAGTATGAGAGGTCATTAAAACATTTGTCAATGTACAACATAATTAAAGTTAAATTTGATGCATTAAAATTCTTTTTTCTGTGTTAGAGTTTCTAATTCTTTTATTGTCTTACAAAATGCATAATGTAACCCAATAACTTTTTCGTGGATACTTTCTAGTTAGCTTTTGCAGCAATTCTATTTCACAATTCAAAAATTTACTTGATGTAGGTAAATAAGGAAATATCTATTAGTTTCACATTTATGCAACATTTTATATTCTATTTATTTTTCTAATCACGGCAGTCACAAAAATTAAGCTGCTTTAAAGTATCATGAAAATATAAACCATTAGTCTGACACATTTGGCTTGCTTGATTCCATCACATGTATGTACAATTTTAGTATGGCGTTCTTTATCACTGAACAGTGCACTAGTATATATATTTGTGATGGGGCCACCTTAAGGACACCTCCAGGTGCAGGAATTTCTCACTGCATTGAAGACCTGTTGGTGACCTTCTGCTGTTGCTGTTCTATGGTCGGGTTGTTGTTTCTTTGACACATTCCCCTTTTCCATTCTCAATTGTACAATGATGTTAGTTTGTATGAGTTAACTGTTTATAACATATACTAGTGAATTATACATATATATATACCAGTACCTTAAGTTATATTCTTTTCCTTAAATTATGAACAAAGGCATTTTATTTGAGTATGCTGATTGGATAATGGATAGGTTTATTGATATATATACAACATTAAAAAAAAACAAGGAATGCATAAAGTGTTGTTCTAAACATATCCCTAATCCATATATGTATGATAAAATAAGAAATCTGTGAGTTCCATAGCTTTTGAGAAAAGTGTAAAGACAAAGTTGATCTAATTAGACGTGTTGAAAAATTCAAAGAACTGATAAACAGGAAGTAGGCGGCAGCTACATGATGTATAGGTGACTTACAGGTCTAAACAATACTAGTACTTAATCAATACAAGTAATCATTTTCAAGTTTGATAAGGATATATTAAGTCATCCATTCAATTGTTTAAAAAAACAGTGTGATGGCAATTTTTGTATTCATTCAACATTTTTAATGATTTTTTAAGTCTCCATAAACTTATAAAAAAACCTAAATAGTTATAGTCCTGTAAGGTGGTAGCAAACATCTTGACTTAGATTTATTTTGCACATTTAAATTTCAGAAAAATGTTTACAAAATATTTACTATGACTCTTTGACAAAAACAAAGAAAAATAAAACCTTTAAACCACACACTTTATCTGAAAAATTTCATTCGATGTATATAGCAGTTTGACAAACCCTAATTTTGATCAATGAGAAGCTTAGTATTTTGAAAACATTGGAACATGATTAAAACTTTCATCTGATTTCTACAGAGTTATCTCCCTGTCCTGTTATGTACCATCTTAACTCTATATTCATGTTTAGATACTCACCCTCATTCTTCCTAAGACTTTGTAATAATAGTATAGTCCTGGCTTGGGACGTAGGTGACAGATCTTTGACCAGCTCTGTCAGGTCATCTGAAACTAAATTGAGACATGATAAGTAAAGCTTTTATCTTAATATCCATCTTAATAATAAATATTTGTTAATCGTTAAATAAAAATTGAAGTTTAAAAAAAAATACCATTTTCATTTTATAAAAGTTGGCAATCCTAAATAAAAGAACTGTAAATTTATAAATATTGCAAGACTTTTATTTCTGTGATTACTGCAAATGGGTGAGTATCGCAATAGTAACTGTAAGATTTTGCATTTTAATAAATGAAACATAGATTGTTATGCAGATTTTTTAAAATTGCAATCCTTTTGTCAGTCTTAAGTCAGGAGCCTGTAATTCAGTGGTTGTTGTTTGTTGCTGTGTAGCATATTTGTTTTTCATACATTTTTTTGTTATTAATTAAGCTGTTAGTGTTCTTGTTTGAAAATTTTTGCATTTGTCATTTTATGGCCTTTCATATAGCCCACTATGCGCTATGGGCTTTTCTAGGTGAAGGTTGTAAGGTGACCTTTAGTTCTTAATTTCTATGTCATTTTGTCTCATTGGCAATTATACCACATCTTCTTTTTTATATCAAACATTTGTGCCTTTTATAAAACAATAATTTATAACCAAGGCCAGTACTAATAACAAATAGATTGGACTAGAGGGCATGATAACCTTACAATACCATGATGTAATGGGACCCTGGTTTTAATCACTTGGTTTGAAATATCACCAGTGCAAGTAGAATTAAACGAAAACTAGGAGGACTTGTCCAAATCTGTTCATGACGTGATTAGTCTAATTTGTCAAAACTTACGACCCCTCTCCTGGATATCAATTGGTTGTGTATGAAGAACCTTCCGAGAATCAGTTTCTGTTGTCATGGCTACTGGTCTAAATGTCTTATCATGTATTCACATGCTGTCTGCATATTATATCAATGCATCATAAAAGTTAACAGCTAATAATGTAATCTGGAAGAAAATAATTTCAAAAACAAGTAAATAAAAGTGATTCTTGCAAGATAACTTAAACGAAAAACAATATTATTCATGCTATTACAGAGCATTGTAAAATCTAAATGGGGAGGAAGTGGATATAAAATACCGAATGAAATTAAAAATTTGTAAGAATTCCGCGGAACCCAGTGTCTCGCCTACTTTTGCTGTAAATCCCAGGCTCAACAAAAATGAGGAAAAAAATCTATAAAAATATACCTCTTGATACTATCTTATGATTGTAAGAAGCTTCTGTCCAAGTTTGGTAAAAAATCTAGGATAGTTAATGAATCTATTAAATGTTTTGAAAACTTTAACTGCAGACTGTATGTAATGTTAACTGGAAGAAAATCTAAGTCCATTTAAAAGTAAAATATAGAAAAAATGGAGTTATCTTTTTACAAAATTTACTTCTGGATACTATCTTATGATCATAAATAAGCTTCTATCACAGTTTGGTACAAACCCAGGATATTTTAAGAAAGTTAATTAAATTCTAAAAACTTTAACCACAGAGTGAATGTAATGTTTCACGGCAGAAAAACTAAGTCCATTTTAAAGTAAAATATGGATTTTTTTTTTTTACAAAATTTACTTCTGGATACTATCTTATAATCATAAACAAGCTTCTGTCCAAGTTTGGTACAAACCCAGGATAGTTTAAGAAAGTTATTAAAATTCTGAAAACTTTAACCACAGAGTGAATGTTATGTTTCCCCGCAGAAAAAAACTAAGTCCATTTATAAGTTAAATACGGAAAAAATGGAATTTTATTTTTACAAAATTTACTTCTGGATACTATCTTATGATCATAAACAAGTTTCTGTCCAAGTTTGGTAGAAATCCAGTATAGTTTAAGAAAGTTATTAAAATTTCAAAAACTTTAACCACAGAGTGAATATTTGTGGACGCCGCCGCCGACGACACCGACGACGACGGAAAGTAGGATTGCTTAGTCTCGCTTTTTCGACTAAAGTCGAAGGCTCAACAATAACTATGTGAAAATGATATACTCTCGAAATATAGAAATTCAGAAATGTTTTTGATGTTATATTATTGCAACTTAATTGGCCTACCTAAAAGTACTATATAGGGGATTATTTTCGCAGGGTGCAAATTTTTGTGGATAGAAAAAAAACTGCTAAAATAAATTCTGCCAATTTTAAACGGCCCATGCAAAGGTATTGATAAAAGTTTTGAATCCACCAGAATGATAACCGCCAAAATATTTAGTATGAACCTTATTCAATGAAAATCGCCAAATTTTACACCCACAAAAATAACCACTTATACGGTAGAAAAAAAACCAACATCTTTGATATTTTAAAGCATTATCTGTATGAATTAACAACTATATGTAATTTCTTCTAAATTTTGAAGTATTTGATCCACTTTCTAAACTTTTGGTACAATACATTGTAGTAACTGATTAAGGTGGTACCCAACACCTTTACTAAAATTAATTTGGTTTGTTTAATTTTCATAAAATTTATTTAAAGTATTTATTTTGACTCTTTAACAAAAAAATAAAAAAATTCAAATGATTTTGAACCAACCATTTTATCATAAAAAATACACTGGTTATATAGCAATTTACAAACACTACTTTTGATCAATGAGAAGCTTAATATTTCCTTAACAACAAAGGTGATTAAAACGTTCAGCTGATTTTACAGAGTTATCTCCCTGTAGTGTTAGGTACCACCTTCAGAGGATTGTAAAAACATGTTTCTTAAATTGTGCTTTAAAAGGGGAGATTATCACATCATACAGCATCATTATCAGTGTAAGGCAAACACATGTACTATCAGTTAATTATAGGTGACTAATTTGTTGGAGGATTACAAATTTTTTCACTTACTAAACTGCTGTCTAGCTTTTTATGCAGTAGTCCATTTACTCTAATTGATTTTTTAAAACAAAAGGATTTCAGAGCGAACGCAAACCGGATCTATTAACATTTATTTGTGTCCTGGCATTTTTCAATATCACAAGGACCATAACTGATGAATGGTGAAATTGAAAATCGTCAGTATCAAATTTGACCTCCATTTTGTCATCAGTAACAACATAATAAAAGCAAATCACTTAGAGATGATGCAAAAACAATTTTTATAAAACAACTATTGAACAGGCTAAAAATTCAAAACAATTGTGGAATTATGTCAAGGGGCTCAACCAAACTAAAAGCTCTCCTTTTCCATACAAACTTAAAGACACACAATGGTGTTATCACAGAAACTCAGCATATAGTTGATGGTTTTAACAAACATTTTATAAATATTACCCCAAAAGATAGCCTATCAACAAATTTTATAGTAATAAGATTTATGAGACAGTAGGAGCAAAATTACCTCAAGATACTTGGTTTTACATCCCCTAGATAACAGTTGCAGAAGTTAAGGACTGCTTTAGCAATTTAAATGTTGCAAAAGCTACAGGCATTGATCAGATCAGTCTTCGCATACTTAAACTATCATCAGAAGTTATTTCACTGTCAATAGCTTATATTATAAATAGGAGTATTACTGCTGGTATATTTCCTTCTGAGATTTAAAATTCCCATGTCATCCCAAGTTATAAAAAAAGTCTTAAAGATTACTCTTTCAAAGATTTTTGAAAAACATAGTCTGCAAACACCTATACTGATACAGTGATACCTATTATAATATAAGCTCCTTTGTGCAAGTCAGTCTGGATTTAGAAGCCACCACTCTTGTCATACTGCTTTACTAAAACTTATTGACTTATCAGTGGTTGAAAGCCATTGATATTGGAAAAAAATATAAGTATTATCTTCCTAGATTTAAAAAAAAGCATTTGATCTGATAGATCACATTATCCTTCTTCAAAAACTGCAGTGCTACAAAATATCACATTGACACTTTGTGCACAAAAATCAGTACAAGGCTAAATCTATTGTCTAGAATAAAGAAATCCCTCCCCCTAGAAACACGAAAGTTATACTTTAATGGTTATTTTCTCCCTTTTTTGGAATACTGTTGTACAATTTTGGGAAACACCAGTGACCAAAATATCAGATAGCAAATAGATTAGATAAACTTCAAAACGAGCAGCTAGAATAATTCTTGAACTTCCTTATGATACCCAATCTAATACAATGTTTAACCAGATACACCGCAGGGCTCAGCTTTATACAACCACAGAGGTCGAACCCTGAACCGTTGGGCTAGTATGGACACAACATTCAAACTGGATACAGCTCTTAATTTGGATTGTGATTAAATACATGTAGTTGACACAGCATAGTTTTCTGACACAGAATGAATGTGGTCTGATGAGCTAAAAGTGTTTTTATTTTTTTTGCTTTTGAGCAATTTAGTATGCTGTTGAATATTAACCTATTGATATTTGAAGAAATTTTCTTTTTCATTTCTGAAATCTGAAAAAAGAAAAATGGAACCCCACCAATTTTTTTCCCCTCCCCAATCCCTTTTCCCAAAAATGATCTCAATTCAAATTTCTTATGGAGTTTTAAACAATAACTACTCATTTAAATACATCATAAAATATAAAATGTCATACATTGAAAACTGGGCCCATAATAAAATCAAAGAGCTGAATAGCTCTGAGGGGAAAGACGGCCCTTGTTTCTATTTAATTATGTTTTTGGAAAGGGGGGTATCTTTTGATAGTTTTCATATGAAGAATAAAAAAGAGAACAGCTAGAACATGTAGAAAGGTTAACAATATTGAAATCAATTGTTGTTTATGTAATTTCATTTCCTTAGTTTAGGATTCAATTTGGACCAATGGAAGAGATCTGCATCTTCTAAATCTAAACATTTGATTAAAGTTGATAGCTAATTATCTAAAACTCAACTAAATTCTGTCATTTCACAACAACTACAATATTTTTTGAAATCTTGATTGTGTACCACTGAACTGCAGGCTAGGGCCATTTTCCATTTTTTGTGACAGTACTCTTGGAATTTTAAGTTTTTTCTTTAGAAAGTGTAGACTGAAAAATCTATCCATGAAGGAAGATTTTCAAAATTTTTACAGAAAAAAAGTGGTCTCATTAATTAGCAACAATTAAATTTTTGCGACAAGCAGCGACAAGAAGAATATTTTTTCTTGTTGCTAAATTGTCTTCTTGATGCTTCTTGTCGCTTTTTGACGCTTCTTGTCTCTAATTTGTGAGACCCGAAAAAAGTAATAAAATCGTTTCCTTCCCCTGTCTCATGTAACCCCACGATCTTTGTTTATTTTGAAAGTTGTTGACCTACAAATTAAAGTATTGCATGTTGATGTTTAAATCATCTACAGTAAACAATATTATGTTAAGATTTAACAAATATAAATTTGTAATTAGTGCACGATCTCTAAGAATGATTTAAATAACCAGTGAACTGGTGAAGGATATCCCTGCCTCTTCCAAGAATGACGTCACTATAAAATACAATGTAGGTTGGATATATTTAGAATATCTCGTCATACTAATTTTTCCGGATTGTAAAATAAATGTAAATAGTGTAAAGGAGAGTTCAAGATACGATAATTTCGTGAGGGAAAATGTGTAAAAAAGTGTTTAAAGTCAAACTATTCATTTCTGGGTCTCCTTCTCTTAAATCTAAGTAAGATTTGTTGGGGGGTTTTCCACACTATAACATGTATAAAAACAAAATGAATGATGTGAGGGAGTGCACTCTGGTCAACCCCATAGGGGATTGACGGCTTGAAGCCGTCTTTCCCCCAAAAACTAAGTACATGTTTAGATTCAGCATATCAAAGAACCCCAAGAATTCAATTTTTGTGAAAATCAAACTAAGTTTAATTTTGGACCCTTTGTAGACAAATTTGAAAACAGGACCTAAAATTAGGAATCTAAATACACGGTTAGATTCAGCATATCAAAAAAACCCTTTTATTCAATTTTTGATGAAATCAAACAAAGTTTAATTTTGGCCCCTTTTGGCCCCTAATTCATGGGGACCAAAACTTCCAAAATCAATCCCAACCTTCCTTTTATGGTCATAAACCTTGTGTTTCAATTTCGTAGATTTTTATTTACTTATACTAATGTTATGGTGCGAAAACCAAGAATAATGCTTATTTGGGCCCTTTTTTGGCCCCTAATTCCTAAACTGTTGGAACCAAAAACTCCCAAAATCGATCCCAACCTTCCTTTTGTGGTCATAAACCTTGTGTTCAAATTTCATAGATTTCTATTGACTTAAAAACTAAAATTAGAGTGCGAAAACTAAAAGTATTCGGACGCCACAGATGACGACGCAGCCAGGACCAAAAAATTTGGAATATACATATACAGTTAGATTTGGCATATCAAAGAACCCCAATTATTCAATTTTTGATGAAATTAGACAAAGTTTAATTTTGGACACTTTGGGGCCCATATTCCTAAGCTGTTGGGAACAAAACTTTTACCATATCGAAGAACACCAATCCCTTTTGTTGAAATCAAACTAAGTTTATTAATTTTGGACCCTTTTGACCTTAATGTAGACCAATTTGAAAACGGGACCAAAAATTAAGAATCTAAATACTTGGTTAGATTCGGTATATCAGAGAACCCCTAAATTTCAATTTTTGATGAAATCAAACAAAGTTTAATTTTGGCCCCTTTTGGCCCCTAATTTGTTGGGACCAAAACTCCAAAAATCAATCCCAACCTTCCTCTTAGATTTCTATTTACTTATACTAAAGTTATGGTGCCAAAACCAAGAAAAATGCTTATTTGGGCCCCTTTTTAGCCCCTAATTCCTAACTGTTGGGACTTCAACTCCCAAAATCAATCCAAACCTTCCTTTTGTGTTCATAAACCTTGTGTTTAAACTTCATTGATTTCAATTGACTTATACTAAAGTTATTGTGCAAAAACCAAGAATAATGCTTATTTCAGCCCTTTTTTGGCCCCTTATTCCTAAATTGTTGGGATCAAAACTCTGAAAATCAATCTCAACCTTCCTTTTGTAGTCATAAACCTTGGGTCAAAACCAAGAAAATGCCAAATTGGGCCCTTTTTGGCTCCTAATTCCTTAACTGTTGGGACCAAAGCTTCCAAAATCAATCCCAAACTTCCTTTTGTCCGGATCATAAACCTTGTGTGTATAAATTTTATAGATTTTTATTGACTTAAACTAAAGTTAGAGTGCGAAAAACATGTATTTTGATGTCTTACATGTTATAAATCTTCCGCATAATCCATTATTATCAGTCTTTCGAAATAGAATTCATATATTATTGTTAAATTGAAATATTCATACTTGTTTTTGTGATTCATTACAAATGTCTATTATCTGAATTTGCAAATTACTTGTCTAAAATAAAAAAATAATCAATGTTCATAACTTAACAAAGTTGTCTCATCCCTATAAATATATCTATATATTTTCCCTGGGCCCTTTTTCTGTTCCCCAGCTCTATATATTCTTCTCCAGGTGCTTTTTCTTTTCCCCTGGCACTTTTTCTTCATCCAGGGGCTCCAGGGCGCATTTTAGTATCCTGAAACTTGATTATAGATTTCAACTTTCTGTGAAATACGTTTTCTTCATGAATTGGTTGTTGTATAAACATTTCATCATGCCGACTGACAGACATGGATAACCAATAACAACAAATTATGACACCTGTTGATAGACTCGGGGTCATAAAAAACAGTCATACACTTGTCGCAAGCTAAATTTCGTAATGGCGGTTCATAGAAAAACTTTTAAAAAGGCAGGGCCTCCTAGAAACTGGCAACACTCTGGAAATGGGCAGGCAGATCCCCCTGTGGAAAAAGGCCTAGCTGGATAACTGAGTCAATGTAAAATGCTGGTTCATTGATTTTTATTAAAATAAATTGGCACAATTATTTATTTTAGCATATAATACTAACATGTTGACTAAGCATTTAAAAAAACTTGTGGCAAAAAAGGATGTACTTTTGGCGCCACTGGATTTCTCCAAGTTTTATTCAAGGGATTATGATGATTATGGAAATGATAATTAAATTGACCGTAAATCTTACTCCATGCTACATGAAAGTTATGAATCACTGTTTCAGTTTTGCTGTGACTCTCAGTGGATTGCAAAGTTTGGCGGTAATTAAAATACTACCTGGCCAATATTCCTCATGTTGTCCATGCCATGAATGAATACTGGACGATTGAAATTTTTATGGTTGATACTATTTATTTTAGTGAACACTTGATAAAAGGCAAGATAAAGATTTTATTCTTTTATCTTCTCACATGTTTCAGTTGATATACATGAGTGAATATTATATATTTATTTCCTGTTCCTGAGGGAGATATGAAGATTTGTTCACCCAAGAATATTCATATTTCACAAGGGCTTTATCGGAGGGAAATGTGATTTTGCGAGGGTGAACAAATTTTGATATCTCTCAAAGTAAATTAATAGTATTTTTATTTTAACGTTTGAATAAATTTAAACACAGTAATGACTCATCTTACGCTGTTTTAATTAAACAACTTTCAAAACAGTATGCACATTAACTGCATAACCTCATACTAAGAGTTCCTGATCTAAAGAGGAGAATATAATGTTTAGAGGGGAATATGAAGTTTTTTTCGACGTCACATGTGAAAGTTTCAACCAATGAAATGTTGATTTCACCATCAAAATCAACATGCAGTGGAATAATATATTTTATTCATTTACTACACTTACACCTTCTAATTTATTCCTTATGATTAAGATATAGGCCAGTTCTGGGATACGGTTTCCAGACGAATCTGTCATCTGACTTCAATCACCATGTGACAAAAATGTATGCATCGTTTTTACTAGTCCAAATAATTATGATGCTTGAAAGGCTATTATATTTTTTCTATGACATGTAAGACATCAAAGAAAAAAATATAATAGCCTTTCAAGACGTCTTAATTATCATGATTATTTGGACTACGTTTTTTCTAACACATGTTGAGCAAACAGATGAAAATGTTTGATTTTATACTTTTATACTGCACAAAATATTTAGGAAATTAAAATCTAATAAGATATTAACCCTCCCTCAGTCATGCAGGATCAACAGGATCATGATAACTTTTTTACGGAACATAATTTTTTTCTATACTACAATGTATCGTGATTATCCTACCAATCTAATTAAAATTAAATCCTTTAATTGCTCCTGTTCTGATATGTCGCGCCTTGATGCGCGACATATCAGAACAGGAGCAATTAAAGGATTTAATTTTAATTAGATTGGATCATACTATTTAATTTTAATTTATTTTTGGTATTATAGAAGTTCGAAATTCTAATTAACTATTAAGCCTACAGTGGCGGATCCAGGGGGGGGGGGGTTCCGGGGGTGCGCACCCCCCTTTATTTTTGCCGATCAATGCATTTGTATCGGGACATATGTTTTGCACCCCCCCCCTTTGCCCTGGGTGCCCTGGGTTAGCACCCCCCCCTTTCGAAAATTCCTGCATCCGCCCCTGAGCCTATTAAGGGGGTTCGCGGGTATAAATCATTTATATAGGATTTCTCTATATTTTTCTATAAATGAACTTTATCTTATAGTTAATAGAAAAATAAAATAAAAAAGTGGCGTCACCGTTCATTTGCGCTCACAGTCTGCCTTCGAAAGAAGCATACATTTTTGTAAAGATGTTTTTTTTCTGTTGAAATAATAGGAGAAATAAAGGTAAATATCGAAATAAAAAAAGAAATTTATTACAGAAATCGCTCAAATTTTACAATAATTTAGTTTAAATACAGCTTATATGGAAATTATATTAAAAAAGATAGGTCACCGATGAGTTGAAAAAGATATTTCAATTTTAAAGCCAAAAAATGGCATTTTTCCACCAAAGGGAGATAATTTGGAAATTTTTCAATGATGTATACATTTTAAAAGTCATCTGGGGCCAACACGAATTGATTGTTTTCAAAGATTTTTGTACCATATGATAAAGTAACAATTACAAATGGAAATAAATAAAATTTGTAATGAAAAACAAATGTTTGAATTTTTCTGAAATTTTTATACCCTCGAGCCTCCTTAAGATCAAAACTGAATACGAATTAAAGACCGTTGCAGGCTGATAAATCTTTTCGGTATTTTATAAATCCAGCAGTATTTCCACGTGTTGACATCAACCAATCGCGTGCACGAAATTCAATGAAAACATCGGGTAAGTTTCCTTCCTTGTCGAAGTGATAAAGTTGTCAAAAAATTGAAATGACAGCAAGTTTCGTTTGTGAATACTTTTATCGTTAAATATATAAGTTCAAGGTAAGTATAATGATTTACAGTCGTTGCAATTCCTAAATGTTTACATTGCAGTTTAGAAATTTTGAAAACGAAAGTTATTCTTTCATTTTGATTGTAGAAAAAATCGCGGGAAACACTACACGACACGTGCACGAGGGCGCATGTGACTGATAGTTATTCTATATCTGGGTAGATGTTGCTTCACATAACAGTTCCAATTATGTTTTTACATAACAAATTATGCAGATATTACCATGATACCTTTTAAACCCTTTGGTCATTTGATACAAGATGTTGGTACAAGATGACAATATTGACTGTTGCACTGTGCACTTGTCTGAGATCCCCCCTCCCCCTATAGATTTCCCCCTATATGAGGGTGGTAATGCCCTTTACAGTTAGGCGTCAAATGTTCATTTTCTGCTAGCATTAGCGTCTGAAAAATTGGTTAAAAGTTACCGTGATTCGTCAAAATATTCTTAATTGTGATTCGTCAGATGTCTCTTATAATTATCGTTGCCGGTGTTTTTGGAATAAATAAATAGGCTAGCGTGATTTGTCAAATTCAGTTGATTTTTTTATCGTCTTAAAGAAAGTGTACATTTTATCGTCATGCCCTAAAAATTACAGTTAACGTCATTTGGCAAGAATTTTTACCGTTTTACATCATGAAGGTACCCCCATCAGTACCCTCCTATATACCTGAATAATATAACGCAAGGTAATTAGAGTAAACTCAAATTTTTGAAAAATTGTCTCCCAGTCAGGCAATTCCATTATATGCCGATTTAAAAAAAAAAACACCCTGAAAGGACAATTCCAACCAGAAAATTGACAGCCAGATTTACAGTGGAGTATCTGGTGTCTGTACATGTGCGGCCCATGATATCACGCATTAGCTGATTTCTTCATATCAACACAGTAACACAAACAAAATCTTTCTTGTTATTGTTAAATCTTCCAAAGGGATAAAAAGGAATAAAATTGATAAGTTCAAAAGGTAATTAATAACTGCAATCCCGTGATTTACCATATTTGGACTATTCCCATTAAAAAATAATTACATCATCAGATAAAATTTGTTTAATTTAAGTCAAATTTACATGTATAACACAGATTAAATAAATTTTGCTCTGCATCCTTTAGAGTATGTTTGATTCTAACTCTGCTATATTTCGTAGTAGAAAATCTTTGTTTTATTCAAAATAAGCTATATTTGGAAGGCATGCTTACGCAGGAAATCATCGGACATTTGAGGAACACTCAGAACAGGGGTTTCCCTAATTTTGGACACACATTATCAGGCCTCTACATTAACATTTTTTCTAACTTGTCCCTTCGGACAAGTGGCAAGAAAATCAGCTTGTCCGAACTCTTAACTCACTTGTCCGAATTCATAATTGAAAATCCAACATATTGATGATTTATGCAATAATAACACTTGGGCTTTGATTGTACCTAATAAAAGGAGCATTTTGTAATGTTATATGAATACCGCATCAAAATACATTTCATTATTTTAGAATGAAAGTTTTTTTGCAAGACTGTGTTCTCTGACTCAATGTCACTATCATTTGTCAATCATTAAATCATCATTTCTTCCCAAACCACTACGTTTCCCTATGGACCTATTCATTCTTTAGTAGTGGTATGGGTTAAACCAAGGACGTAAATACACCTGGCCACCTTGAACATGTATATGAGTAAACCTTTTTAATTTATTGATGATGTCAAAACAAGCTTTTACAATTTATTTTGATTTGTATATACATTGATATATATGATCATGAAGTACATACATATTTCACTAAAAAATCTGCCTTTATAGATTTTTTTTTTTTTTTTTTTCATCTTAAATTTTTATATCATAGATCTTATCAAATAAAACCTTTTTTCATTTGTTTTTAATGTATTGTTATGCATAAAAGCAAAATCAAATGAAACATACTTTAATTTAATATTTTAAAGTTTAGGTAAAAGTCCATATGGAGGTGCTCCTAATTCAAGGAAGCTTATACTAAGAAGATACATTAACATTGGTTTCTTTCCCCTTACTTATATCCCCCTGGTCAATGGCTGCCAGCATGTTCAATACTCCAAATCAGAGACATATTATACAAGTTTTATATGTCTCTGGTTCAATCAATGAATAACTATTTCATTAAGTATGATCAATAAAACAATCATTCATATTTTTGGGAATGTATAAGTCTTGAATTTGATCTATTTTTATCTGACCTTGATTTTTCACTTGTCCTATCGGACAAGTAGTATGGTGAATCTACTTGCCCGACACCTGTGTCCACTTGTCCCGGACAATCGGACAAGCGTTAATGTCGAGCCCTGATTATCCAAAATCTAGAGGATGAAACCATAAAGATTTTTATGAAATAAAAGTATGTTATGAGCATGATGAATGTGTTCACACAATATTATCCAATTATTGGTTTTATCAGTTGAATGAAGTGAAGTAGTTTTAAGTGCACAGATGCACCGAACTGCACCGTATGTACAAAACAATGAACAGAAAAAGAAAATCGTATACAGCAACAAAATTTAAAAAATCATTTTAAATGTTTCATTAATTATATTTCAGAATGGCATACTACCACATTCCTGACCCGGAACAGTTGATTGAATGTCCATATGATAAAGTTCACATGGTAGCTGCAAAGCGCATGCAGTATCATCTGATGAAATGTAGAAGGGTAAAATTTATAGTCGGCTTCATACAAAATGTATTTCAGTCAAAGTTAATACATCTCAATAAATTACAAAAAGAAGCATTCAATTGTTAAATAGTTGTAACTCAGGATTCCTTTGTTCATGTTGTTCAATTGTGTTGTTAAGAGTAAATGTTATCATAAGCAGACATGGAATAGTATATAGTTTGTTCTCCTTGGTCCAATGATCATGTTGTCAGTTGGGCACAAACACATGGGACACACGTAACAAAAGAAATACAAGATTATTTTTTTTTTTACCAATTTAAGACTTAAACACTTGCAACTTGTTCTTTATATTAAAATGCCAGCTCGGCCATGTAAGCATTTATAGTGATTGAGATAGATTGTTTAATTTGGTCTGTCAATTAAAATATATTAACAATATTTCTCTTGTGAAATAGATATAAAAAAATCTACATTTTATACATGTAAACATGGTTAATATGATAATGTTGAACAAGATATTGCATTCTTTGGTCTGTTTTCCTATGTATCAATACATTATGTATTTAGATATATATATATGCAATTCAAAAACTAAATTTCACAATAATCTATAATAATGTATTCGTGTAACATTTGGTTGGTACATTTTATTGTTTATTCTGCACATTATAAATGTGTTTCAAAGCCTGTGAATAAAAATATGAAAATCTCAGAAATAATCAACTCTAAAAAAAATATTTAGTACTACATATTAACCAATCTTTTAAAACAGATTTTAAATAGGTATATTCTGTCAGATACACTCATGTGATATATAGTCCGAGCGAGAACTGCTATCTTTCAGTCAGTTTAATTGAAGTCTGGAGCTGGCATGTCAGTTAACTGCTAGTTGTCTGTTGTTATTTATGTATTATTGTCATTTTGTTTATTTTCTTTGGTTACATCTTCTGACATCAGACTCGTATTTCTCTTGAACTGAATTTAAATGTGCGTATTGTTATGCGTTTACTTTACTACATTGGTTAGAGGTATAGGGGGAGTGTTGAGATCTCACAAACATGTTTAACCCCGCCGCATTTTTGCGCCTGTCCCAAGTCAGGAGCCTCTGGCCTTTGTTAGTCTTGTATTATTTTAATTTTAGTTTCTTGTGTACAATTTGGAAATTAGTATGGCGTTCATTATCACTGGACTAGATATATTTGTTTAGGGGCCAGCTGAAGGACGCCTCCGGGTGCGGGAATTTCTCGCTACATTGAAGACCTGTTGGTGACCCTCTGCTGTTGTTTTTTATTTGGTCGGGTTGTTGTCTCTTTGACACATTCCCCATTTCCATTCTCAATTTTATTGTTAAAAATTGAAAATCGCACAAAATATCAATTATAGATGAGAAATTATTTAGTACTACATATCCAGTAAAACAATGTTAAATTGATTTTTAAAAGATCAATTTCTGTCAAATACACTCGGCATGACATGCATGATGTGGAGCTTAAAAATTTACAAATCTAAAATTATTTCATATTACAAATGTACAGAACTCATAAAACAGATTTTTAAAAGATATATACATGTATCCGTCAGGTACTGTCAGAATGATGATCTTGAAAATTTACAAACTTTTACATGTGTATAAGTAAAAAAATGAAAATCATGTAAAATATCAATTATTAATAATAAAAATATTTTGTACTTCATAACTTGTAAAACAGATGTTTAAAAGATATATTTTTTTCAAATACAATTAGTATGATGTGGAACATAAGAATTTTCAAAATTTTACTTGTCTTAGTACATGTAGTAAAAAATTGAAAACCACATAAAATGTCAATCAAATAAAAATAGTTTCGTACTACATAACTTGTAAAATGTATTTTTAAATGATTTATTTCCTTCTCCACTTCGAATAATTATGAGTTTAAAAACTACACACTTGACGATTCTGTTCAAAATCTATCTTCATTGTGTTCAGTGATTTCAAGTGCTATGAGACAGGATGTCATAAATGTTCATTGTTTTTATGTCCTGGTTTACGTGAATTGAAAAGTCTTGATAAATATTTCCTTAGAATGATTTAAAATAAAGTGTAATTGAAATTAAGGGCTGAAATAAGTGGTGTTACACCTTAACATGTGATTTGATAAGTCTTGATAAATTTTTTCTGAGAATGTTTGAAATAAAGTAATAAAGAAAATAAATTTTGGGCTGAAATAAGTGGCGTTTAACCCTAAAGAATTGTTTCAATTAGAAAAAGATATACACACAGATTTGTTCTCTGTGGCATATATAATACATCATGAACTATCACATGATGTGTGTCAGACATGATACAGGATGAAAATATATATTGGAAACACATGAATAACTTGGATAAAAAGAGAGATAACAAAAATACTGAACTGAAAAGAAAAATTCAAAGCCAAAAGTAACCTAATGATATGGCTAAATCAAAAGTAACCTAATGATATGGCAAAATCAAAAGTAACCTAATGATATGGCAAAATCAAAAGTAACCTAATGATATGGCAAAATCAAAAGTAACCTAATGATATGGCAAAATCAAAAGTAACCTAATGATATGGCAAAATCAAAAGTAACCTAATGATATGGCAAAATCAAAAGTAACCTAATGATATGGCAAAGCCAAAAGTAACCTAATGATATGGCAAAGCCAAAAGTAACCTAATGATGTGGCAAAATCAAAAGTAACCTAATGATATGGCAAAGCCAAAAGTAACCTAATGATATGGCAAAATCAAAAGTAACCTAATGATATGGCAAAATCAAAAGTAACCTAATGATATGGCAAAATCAAAAGTAACCTAATGATATGGCAAAATCAAAAGTAACCTAATGATATGGCAAAGCCAAAAGTAACCTAATGATATGGCAAAATCAAAAGTAACCTAATGATATGGCAAAGCCAAAAGTAACCTAATGATATGGCAAAATCAAAAGTAACCTAATGATATGGCAAAATCAAAAGTAACCTAATGATATGGCAAAATCAAAAGTAACCTAATGATATGGCAAAATCAAAAGTAACCTAATGATATGGCAAAGCCAAAAGTAACCTAATGATATGGCAAAGCCAAAAGTAACCTAATGATATGGCAAAATCAAAAGTAACCTAATGATATGGCAAAGCCAAAAGTAACCTAATGATATGGCAAAATCAAAAGTAACCTAATGATATGGCAAAATCAAAAGTAACCTAATGATATGGCAAAATCAAAAGTAACCTAATGATATGGCAAAGCCAAAAGTAACCTAATGATATGGCAAAGCCAAAAGTACCTAATGATATGGCAAAGCCAAAAGTAACCTAATGATATGGCAAAATCAAAAGTAACCTAATGATATGGCAAAGCCAAAAGTAACCTAATGATATGGCAAAGCCAAAAGTAACCTAATGATATGGCAAAATCAAAAGTAACCTAATGATATGGCAAAATCAAAAGTAACCTAATGATATGGCAAAATCAAAGTAACCTAATGATATGGCAAAATCAAAAGTAACCTAATGATATGGCAAACAAAAGTAACCTAATGATATGGCAAACAAAAGTAACCTAATGATATGGCAAAGCCAAAAGTAACCTAATGATATGGCAAAATCAAAAGTAACCTAATGAATGGCAAAACAAAAGTAACCTAAGATATCAAAATCAAAAGTAACCTAATGATATGGCAAAACAAAAGTAACCTAATGATATGGCAAAATCAAAAGTAACCTAATGATATGGCAAATCAAAAGTAACCTAATGATATGGCAAAGCCAAAAGTAACTAATGATATGAAGTAACCTAATGATATGGCAAAATCAAAAGTAACCTAATGATATGGCAAAATCAAAAGTAACCTATGATATGGCAAAACCAAAAGTAACCTAATGATATGGCAAAATCCAAAAGTAACCTAATGATATGGCAAAGCAAAAGTAACCTAATGATATGGCAAAATCAAAAGTAACCTAATGATATGGCAAAGCCAAAAGTAACCTAATGATATGGCAAATCAAAAGTAACTAATGATATGGCAAAGCCAAAAGTAACCTAATGATATGGCAAACCAAAAGTAACCTAATGATATGGCAAAGTCAAAAGTAACCTAATGATATGGCAAATCAAAAGTAACCTAATGATATGGCAAAATCAAAAGTAACCTAATGATATGGCAAAGCCAAAAGTAACCTAATGATATGGCAAAATCAAAAGTAACCTAATGATATGGCAAAGCCAAAAGTAACCTAATGATATGGCAAAGCCAAAAGTAACCTAATGATATGGCAAAGTCAAAAGTAACCTAATGATATGGCAAACAAAAGTAACCTAATGATATGGCAAAATCAAAAGTAACCTAATGATATGGCAAAGCCAAAAGTAACCTAATGATATGGCAAAATCAAAAGTAACCTAATGATGGCAAAATCAAAAGTAACCTAATGATATGGCAAAATCAAAAGTAACCTAATGATATGGCAAAATCAAAAGTAACCTAATGATATGGCAAACAAAAAGTAACCTAATGATATGGCAAAGATCAAAAGTAACCTAATGATGGCAAATCAAAAGTAACCTAATGATATGGCAAAATCAAAAGTAACCTAATGATATGGCAAAGCCAAAAGTAACCTAATGATATGGCAAAATCAAAAGTAACCTAATGATATGGCAAAGCCATAAAGTAACCTAATGATATGGCAAAGCCAAAAGTAACCTAATGATATGGCAAAATCAAAAGTAACCTAATGATATGGCAAAGCCAAAAGTAACCTAATGATATGGCAAAATCAAAAGTAACCTAATGATATGGCAAAGCCAAAAGTAACCTAATGATATGGCAAAATCAAAAGTAACCTAATGATATGGCAAAGCCAAAAGTAACCTAATGATATGGCAAAATCAAAAGTAACCTAATGATATGGCAAAATCAAAAGTAACCTAATGATATGGCAAAATCAAAAGTAACCTAATGATATGGCAAAATCAAAAGTAACCTAATGATATGGCAAAGCCAAAAGTAACCTAATGATATGGCAAAGCCAAAAGTAACCTAATGATGGCAAAATCAAAAGTAACCTAATGATATGGCAAAGCCAAAAGTAACCTAATGATATGGCAAAGCCAAAAGTAACCTAATGATGGCAAAATCAAAAGTAACCTAATGATATGACAAAATCAAAAGTAACCTAATGATATGGCAAAATCAAAAGTAACCTAATGATGGCAAAATCAAAAGTAACCTAATGATATGGCAAAATCAAAAGTAACCTAATGATATGGCAAAGCCAAAAGTAACCTAATGATATGGCAAAATCAAAAGTAACCTAATGATATGGCAAAATTCTTCCACTTCCTGTTTAACAATGGCTCAAACACATCAAACAAATGCAAAACAACTCATATTCCTGACTTGGTATTAATACATAATTACTGTCTTTTGATGAGGTAAATATGGGGTTAAATTAACTTTTGAAAAATTGATATTCACCGAGGACAAAGGCTGAAGTAAATATCACTTTTTCAAAAGTCGATTTAACAACATATTTACCAAACAACAGATAGTAATTGTTTTATCCATATCCTGACATAACCATGATAACCAAGAGAGTACAGAGAGAAATGTATGAAATGACAATTGTTCATCAAACTATTTTAACATTATTATACATGTAAAATCACGCAATGGTATGAGCAGAGATTATACATGATATACTTATTATTTAATATACTCATTCATTAATATCTTTAGTTGTGTACTTTTAATTAATTTTGTTCATCTTTTAATTTTAGAATTTCACAGGAAGAGAATTCGCCACATGCCCTTTCAATGCCAGACATGAGATGCCTAAGCCTGAGTTGAGATACCACATTGCTAACTGTCCTGACAAGGCTATGTTAGAACCAATACTTAGTTATGGTAAGTGCCAACAGCTTTTTAGTCCCTACTGCACTTCGTCTCCTCTGTCTGTCCAACTGTCAATCCAGCAAATCAGTTTTCCACACTTGTTTTTTCGTGTTTAAAGAATTTGATTTGATATTTGGTATAATGTTTTATCATTACAAGTTTCTGATCAAGTTTTAATTTTGTTCCAGTCTTATGTTGTGCAGTTTTAACCGTTATTTTGTGACAAAAATGTTTGGTTATTGAATTGGAGATGTACGGCGGGTGGCGGGTAGCCGGGCGGTCAGCAACCAAATGTTGTCCTTGCAATTACTTATGAACCATTCAACCAAAGCTTTTAAAATTTTAATATGTTGTTACTGACAACAATATGAAGGTCAAATTCAATAATGACGATTTTGACTTTTACTGTTCAGGAGTTATAATGGTTCTTGAAAGATTGAACATTGGCGTTTCCAATCGTGTCCGTGCAACCAAATGTTGTCTGTGCAATTACCTATGAACCGTTCAACCAAAGCTTCCCAAATTTTAATATGTTGTTACTGATGACAAAATAGAGGTCAGGTTCAATAATGACGATTTTGACTTTTACCATTCAGGAGTTATGGTTCTTGAAAGATTGAAAAGTGGTATTTCAAGTCGTGTCCCTGCATTTACTCATGAACTGTTCAACCAAAGCTTTTCAAATTTTAATCTGTTCTTACTGACGACAAAATGGAGGTCAAGTTCAATAATGTTGGTTTTGACTTTTACTGTTCAGGAGTTATAGTTCTTGAAAGATTGAAAAAATGGTGTTTCCAATTAATATTGTTGCATTTACTCATGAACTATTCAACCTAAGCTTTTCAAATTTTAATATGTTGATACTGATGTCAAATGGAGGTCAAATTTGTTATTGACGATTTCACTTCCACCATTCATCAGTTATGGTTTTTGTCGAGCCTTCGACTTTAGTCGAAAAAGCGAGACTAAGCGATCCTACATTCCGTCGTCCTCGTCGTTGGCGGCGTCCACAAATATTCACTCTGTGGTTAAAGTTTTTGAAATTTTAATAAATTTCTTAAACTATACTGAATTTCTACCAAACTTGGACAGAAGCTTGTTTATGATCATAAGAAAGTATCCAGAAGTAAATTTTGTAAAAATAAAATTCCATTTTTTCTGTATTTTACTTATAAATGGACTTAGTTTTTCTGTGAGGAAACATTACATTCACTCTGTGGTTAAAGTTTTTAAAATTTTAATAACTTTCATAAACTATCCTTGATTTGTACCAAACTTGGACAGAAGCTTGTTTATGATCATAAGATAGTATCAAGAAGAAAATTTTGTAAAAATAAATTTCCAGTTTTCCGTATTTTACTTATAAATGGACTTAGTTTTTCTGCGAGGAAACCTTTCATTCACTCTGTGGTTAAAGTTTTTAAAATTTTAATAACTTTCATAAACTATCCTTGATTTGTACCAAACTTGGACAGAAGCTTGTTTATGATCATAAGATAGTATCAAGAAGAAAATTTTGTAAAAATAAATTTCCACTTTTCCGTATTTTACTTATAAATGGACTTAGTTTTTTTGCCAGAAACAAAACATTCTCTCTGTGGTTTAAGTTTTTAAAATTTTTATAATGTTCTTAAACTATCCTGGATTTCTACCAAACTTAGACAAAAGCTTGTTTCTGATCATAAGATATTATTCAGAAGTAAATTTTGTAAAAAAAAAATTCACTTTTTCCGTATTTTACTTATAAATGGACTTAGTTTTTCTTCCAGTTAACATTACATACAGTCTGCAGTTAAAGTTTATAAAATATTTATTAGATTCATAAACTATCCTGGATTTTTTACCAAACTTGGAAGCTTCTTTCAATCAAAAGACAGTATCGAGAGGGAAATTTTAATTGATGTTTTTCCTCATTTTTGTTGAGTCTGCGATTAACAGCAAACGTAGGCGAGACACTGGGTTCCGTGGAACCCTTACGAATTTTTGTGATATTGCCAGGACACAAATAAATGTTAATAAATCAAGTTTGCTGTCGTTGTGACAGCCTCTTGTTATTATTATATTGATAGATGAAGAAATTAAATATTTTAAAGAGCAAAGGAAATGCACACGCCATAAAATGAAAATAAAAACAAAGATTTTTCACCTTTCCTTTGAAGGATTTATTGAAACAAAAACATAAATACTATTTCCTTTCTAACTGTACAATTCATTTTTCCTGATAGAACCAACGTTAGCTGTGGCTTCAACCTAAGGTAATACACAATGCAGAACATCAAATGAGATTAACGAGGCGCTTCAGACTAGACATTACATGCCCCAGAATATACAAGGCTTAAATTAAAATATTGTTTGTTTGCCCTTTACCGACCGACCCTATCAATTCGTTCCGCCTGAAAATCTTTTATTTGTATTTACCAGGAAGATTTTATTTTATTTTATTTTTTCGTTCCTACCAAAAATCTTATATTTGTATTTCCCGCTCAAAACTTTTTTACCGGAATCCTCGGGTTTTATCTTTACGTTTAAGGTCCAGTCCGTTTGGTATCACCTGAGTGTTTGACATGAACACTTGCCAGTGTTCTCCCCAGAAATTTTGGATAGCATCACATTTTGCGTAAAAAAAAAATAACTGTAGTTTTTTTAATGTCATTTGTCGCGTTGCGTTGATGCTGTATTTCCTTTATATGTTTTAGTTTATATTGTTCAATTCATAACTGAGAATACAATTAAATTGAGAATGGAAATGGGGAATGTGTCAAAGAGACAACAACCCGACCAAATGAAAAACAACAGCAGAGGGTCACCAACAGGTCTTCAATGTAGCGAGAAATTCCCGCACCCGGAGGCGTCCTTCAGCTGGCCCCTAAACAAATATATACTAGTCCAGTGATAATGAACGCCATACTAATTTCCAAATTGTACACAAGAAACTAAAATTAAAATAATACAAGACTAACAAAGGCCAGAGGCTCCTGACTTGGGACAGGCGCAAAAATGCGGCGGGGTTA
The DNA here is from genome assembly GCA_019925275.1 of Mytilus edulis. Taxonomy (NCBI): domain Eukaryota; kingdom Metazoa; phylum Mollusca; class Bivalvia; order Mytilida; family Mytilidae; genus Mytilus; species Mytilus edulis. The sequence goes on from CM034362.1 coordinate 42,942,352, forward strand.
AACATGTTTGTGAGATCTCAACCCTCCCCCTATACCTCTAACCAATGTAGAAAAGTAAACGCATAACAATTAAACTATAACCACAACAGTTGTTTCAGTTTATGTTTTTTTTATTCATTTAAAGTTACAGAATTATTTTTTTCCTTTTGTGCCAAATAAAAATAAATATGTGGTTTCATTTACCTAACAATAAGTCAAATGAATGAATGGTTCATTATAGTGCAACCTGTATATATACAAACCTAAATACCTAGTACACAAAATGAACTATTTTTTAAAGGCAGTGCTTTAAGGCCTGACTTTCAAGTCATGAGGTTCATCTTTCCTTACGCAAATCTTTGCTGGGGGTCATTTTGCAAGAAATAGATCCGGAAATGTTTAAATTTCTCCTCTACTTTTTGTGGTATGTATTGGTTTTTGTTCCTTTCATTTACATTGGGAAATAAAGAAACGATCAGTGTGTATTGTTCGTTTTAAAAATCTGTTTATTAATGTGTCTTTTGCATTATAAGCAGTCAATCTGATTACAAACTATCATTATTCGAATTCCGTGTGGAAAGACGTCCGTTCAATATCGAGTACTATTTGCGATCTAAAGATATTTTAAAATCATTTCACTCGTTGATATAACATATTATAATTAAAAGTCGACTGACCGTGAATTATATTGCATAATATACAATTTAAAGTATTTCTGTACGTGAAGCCGTATGACGTTATAGTTATTTCGGTCTCAGTTATGTAAAATATGAAATTATCGTTCCTGAATAGGGTTCCACTAATTAAAGACAAGAAGCGTCAAAAAGTGATAAGAAGCGACAATAAAATTAAAATAGCGATAAGAAGCGACAATATAATTAATTTAGCGAGAAGAAGCGTCAAGAAGACTATATAGCGACTATACATAAATAAAAAAAATGTCATTGCAACAACTTATTCCCCATAGATATTAAAAAAACATGCATTATTTTTTATTATAGGGGCGGTTATAAAACATTTTTTATATTACTGTACATTGATAGATAAAAATATGTTTTTATTAAGAAGAAAGGGATTAGTTTTTATTAGATATAAAAAAAATTATATTTTATGCACACGCTAAAAATTGGCCATCAAAACAAAAAAATTTCAATTTCCTTTCAAAGAATTTATTGAATCAAAACCATGCAATATCATTTCCTTTCTAACAGTGAAATTCTTCTTTTTCATAAGGACATATTTGATAGGTGTAGCTTCACCCTATCACATCAAATGAGAATAGCCTCGTGAGAGAATTACGATTCGCTTGTCCCTTGTTAGTTATTGTCGCTTCGTCACTAAATTAAACTTCTTGTCGCTGTGTTTGTCTCTAAAATTCTTCTTGTCTCTTATTAGTGAGACCAGTCAGTTCCGTCCTCAACTTCCGTTTTTGCACTGCAAAACAATCACACAATTAACGATGCCTAGTCCTTGTTGGTGTGTACCTGAGTGTCATTTAAGAGGAGGACTTGCATTTCTAAATGACTTAATAAGAAGGAAAAGTTGGATCAACGCCATGGCTCAAACGTAGATTGTCATGTGCGATGCAATCGTAGAACCCATATCAATCAGCTGTTGTTTGCAAGGCACATTTTACTGAAAACGACTACGTTCAGGAAACTATTCATGGTAAAACTTTATTTTCTTTAAGAAATATATACTGTTATTTATATAATCGCCATGCAAGTAAACCAAAGTCTGTTTGCAACCGCAATTATCGTTTTAGAATAAAAAGGGGGGTGAATTCAAGACGTCATAACTTTTGGGATTACGATTCAATATCATCTGTTTGACATTTTTTGGATAATACTACAATTGTATGGTTTTTCTACAAGAGATATATTATACTGATAATTATTTTAGCAGTAATTATGTAAATTTCGGTTGTAATGACAAGAATTCATGAGCTATGCCTCGGGCTTTCTTGAAAAATATCAATGACAATGTAAACAGGAACAAAACATTGACATGAATGATGCTCTCCACCTATGTTATAGTTATATAGGTATGTGTGTTGCACAAGTCTTTCACAAGTTTCAAAAAAGCTAATGTTATAAAACTTTTTTCAGGGCACATACCCACTTTATAGAGACTTGTCTACTGCCATGCATTCCCATCCTATTTTCATGCACCATTTGTAAGCAAGAGACTGAATGGTTTTTAAAATTAAAAATCAGGACGGTGTCCCGTTAAACCAAAAGAACTAAACTGGATGAATATTGTAGGAGAAATCTAGAGGAAAGTTTTGATTTGTGAAATTGGTTTTCCTGAACAGATGTACATTCATCCTGCAGGAAAGATTTATAACTGTCCACCACCAAGTGACGAGCTAATGTTGAGCTTCACAGATGGAATTACTCAAACACCATAAATGCCTATGTTTTCAGCACAGATTTCACAAATCATGACACAGCTGTGCATTTTTATGCCCCACCTACGATAGTAGGGGGGCATTATGTTTTCTGGTCTGTGCGTCCGTTCGTCTGTTCGTCCGTTCGTCCGTCCGTCTGTCCCTCTTCAGGTTAAAGTTTTTGGTCAAGGTAGTTTTTGATGAAGTTGAAGTCTAATCGACTTCAAACTTGGTACACATGTTCCCTATGATATGATCTTTTTAATTTTAATGCCAAATTAGAGTTTTTACCCCAATGTCACGGTCCACTGAACATGGAAAATGATAGTGCGAGTGGGGCATTCGTGTACTGGGGACACATTCTTGTTTATACCTGTTAAGAGTCGAAAACTAAATATTATTTTTATATAAATAAACATATATTGTGTCATTTTAGAACTTATATTTTTCCAAAGGATGCATGAATGAAAGTAGTGAAATTCATTTTGCTTTGATATATAGATTTGAATTACAATTGTTCATGTTATTGTAATGCATATAAAAATAAGGAGATGTGGCACAATGTAAATATATGATATTCTGTGAGTTTATCAAACTAAAGGGGATAAGAAATGGGTATAAGCAGTTACAGGACTGTACTACTGTACAATCTCCAACAATGAGAAAAACTCATACTGTAAAGAGAATTTCATATTTACAAGTAAGTTTTGTTTTTGCATTGAATAATTTTCTTCTATTGTCTTAAAAGCAAATATGGGAAGTGGTTAAAATGCTAATGAGACAGCTTTTATGGCCACCAGATGTCATTGTTACCTTGATTAAAAACTCCTTTTTAGCTCACCTGACCTGACTCATCACTTGGTTTCGTCGTCCATAAACTTTTACAAAAAATCTTCTCTGAAACTACTGTGCCAAATTTAACCAAACTTAGCCAAAATCATCATTGCGGTATCTAATTTAAAAAATGTGTGGTTAGACCCGGTCAACCAACCGAGATGGCCACTATGGCCAAAAATAGAACATACAGGTAAAATGTAGATTTTGGCTTATAACTCTGAAACCAAAGCATTTAGAGCAAATCTGACATAGGGTGAAATTGTCTCTTCAGTGAGATCTATCTGCCCAGGAATTTTCAGACAAATCTGACAACCCGTTGATGGATTGCTGCCCCCAAATTAGTAATTTGAAGGAAATTTTGCAGAGTTTGGTTATTATCTTAAATATTATTATAGATAGAGATAAACTGTAAACAGCAATAATGTTCTGCAAAGTAAGATCTACAAATAAGTCAATATGACCAAAATTTTAAGTTGACCCCTTAAAGAGTTATTGCCCTTTGTAGTCAATTTTTAACAATTTTCATAAATTTTTGTATTTTTTGTTAATTTTTAAAAAATATTTTCAACTGTAAATACTGGTCCATGTTTATTATAGATAGAGATAATTGTAGCACCAAGAATGTTCAGTAAAGAAAGATCTACAAACACATTCCCATCATCAAAAACACAATTTTGTCATTTTATATGTGTCCGTTGTTTAATATGCACATAGACCGTCCAAGGTGAGCGACACAGGCTCTTGAGAGTCTCTAGGTCATTAATACAGGTAGATAACTTTATCATGTTTATCCTGAAAAATAATTTTGCTTGGAGGGAGAATTTTAAAAAAGTTCTGTCTTCAAAAGAGTTGACATGTTACTATGTACATTAACCATTATGTTACTTGATGTTCTAGCAATACACACAGAACGGAGACTAGTCAATCTTTGTGAATTATTTTTCATAGGATAGGAGTAATTGAATATGTGTATATAATCAATAATTAAAAATAGTTTTATTTACATTAAAAAGGAAAAGTTCTTATGTCTTAAAAATGCATTTCATGGCGAGGTACAGAAAATATACTGTAAACAGTAGACTATAGATATAGGTGAACTAGGTACAAGAGCACTCTAAATCTTAAATACTACAAACCACCTCTGTTCTATGGAAGATAATGATAATAACTGGACTAGAAATACACACAACCTGTAATTAACTGCCTTTACAGCGCTTTCGCGCTTTGATTATATTATATTAAGGCCTTTTTTTTTTAATTAGTTGGTTTACGGATCCGCCGACCCGATTTTGTTTAAAAGTGAAATAAAATTAAAATTTTGATTTCGTGTTGTTTTTTATTCCGCCGACCCGATTTTTCGAGTGCTGTGAATAAAAAATCCGAGGCGTTCCAAAACGTTTTGTCTGTGTCAATAAAGCGTTTGTAGTGAACGGCGTATTTTGAAAAGCTTCGAAATGACGCAGACGAATTCAAAAACCCAACGAGGGAGGACCATGGAGTCTGACGGCTTCATCTACTTTCAGTTGAATATTAACTTTGATGGTCAACGTACTGAGAGCACTTTTATCAAATGCAAACCTAAGCAAACAATCGGCGATGCCATATTCGACAATATGGCTGATGAAAATGTTGCCATTGTCAAGGTACAAACAGTTTCGCCACCAAACAAAACTAGGGCAGACACCCCTACCAGTACACCCGTAGAAGCATATCAAGATAAGAGCTAAACTATTTCTCCTCCTCAACCCCTGTAATGTCATGAATGAACAGCATTTTTTTTTTTTTTCCTCCAACTCAAATTTTTCAGAACAGTTATACGTGAACAAAAAAAAAATCTAAGATTGCTATTTTATTTTTATTTTTTTTACCTCCTCCGACCCTAACCTTTGACACTAGTTGTCCGTAAACCAACTAATTAAAAAAAAAAGGCCTAAGTAAAGATAAAGTAGCAAAAAAAAATCAATTTAAAAACTTTTTTTTATCATGTTTATGAAATTCATTGTTTCATGGCACTCAATGAATTAGTCCCAGTTGTTTGTTATCTTTACATCAAAATTATATGTATTTTTAACAAAGTTATCTAACAAATAGTCTGTTAATGCGTAGTTTTCTCTCTTGGTATATTTTTTCTGTCTACTGTCCATCTGTTGTCATTATCGTGAAAATGCGAATTTTTGTCATATCTGGTCCGGTTGCTATCTGTAGTTTACACAAAAATGTGCAATGGCGGCCGTTGAAAAATTTACGAAATGAGTCCGAGAATAAACATTGTTTGACAAGAGATTCTGAATGAATAAGACGCTTTTAATGCATTAAATGGATTAAACATAAACTTAAAAGCCAATTATGATAACTTTTTATACCAAGTATTTAACTTATTTTAGCTCTAAACCAAAATTATCGCTCTCGTATTACCGGAAGAGAAAGAAAGTAATTTTTGGAGAGTTGCACAAATAAACGACCTTTAAAAAAAAAAAAAATCGTTTCAATCTTTGAAATTTCGTAATACAAAACGTAGATTTCGAATTGTTTTGTGATTACATTTTTCCATGTCGAAATTGGTGATTGCAGACACGTGGTATTAGTAATGTCACAAGTGTCAGCATGGGATATTCGCATCCAAACAGTTATCACCCTGAGGGCAATTAACACCTACTGTAGCTATTTAATCTCTTAATTGCCTTTAGTGTCCGACTTAAAGGGATTACAATTAAAGGTGATATAATTTTTATGATCATAATCGATTATAGATGAAAGTTCAAAATTGAGGACAAGTAAAATAGCATCTTCAAATAATTATAGCGTCGCGGGAATAATTATAGCATCACGGTGAAAAAATATAGCGTCGCGGTACGCTAAAACGGCCTGGGGAGAACACTGCTTGCATTTGAAGTTTCAAAGCATTTGTTTGAAATCGATGTTGAACGCTTTCTGAAATCATGATATGAAGTATGTTACTCTGCAATCTAATTAAAAACCGATCTCTCATCGCTCCTGTTTCTGATATGTCGTGTGGGAGATCTAACGAAACCCGCATTGAGGTCACATGTGAGTGACCTCCTAGGTGTGTCTTTTTCGACCAATGAAATTGAGTCTTCCACGATCTTGGAAGTTTAACGTAAGGCCTAAAAAAAAAAGATATGTGTTTCCGGTAACCTGGTAACATCATTTTGAAAAATAGGGTCGGTAGGTCGGAATTCTTTTTTTTTTTTTTTTTTATTTTTTTTGACATCGTAAATGAAATCCGGAAAATTATCATGGTTTTTCCAAGTCCGGATCCGTAATTAGTTTCAAAAACCTGAAGTGTGCCATTTGCAATGTTTTTGAAGCACCTGCTGTGCAAATTTCTTGGATTTTAACCCATTTTTAATACCTTTTGACATTAATAAAATGTTTTACTGGCTTTCTATGCAAGTAGAAGCAAGAGAGAAAAAATATTATGTCATCTATCAGAAGCCTGTGTCAAAAACGGGGTCGGTTGATACATTTTTTTTTTTTTTTTTTGAAGATCCAATAAAAAATTTAGGGTCGGGGCTAAAAAACAGGGTCGGTCGGGTTACCGGAAACATCGATTTTTTTTTTCTCGGCCTAAGGCAAAGGGATGTAACTCATTTTATTTACGACGAAATCGTCAGTCATAATAATTCATAAACTTTTTTGATTGGCTTATTCAACTCATTTGCATATCTTTATAAATTCATGACTTTTAGTTTACTCACATGTGACCTCAAAGCCAGTTTCGTTAGATCTCCCACGCGACATATCAGAAACAGGAGCGATGAGAGATTGGTTTTTAATTAGATTGGTTACTCTGTACCTTTAACTTAAAGAGCAGGGTTCATTTACAAAAAAGTTTGTTTGATACAAAAGTATTAACGTGTGTACAAACTAATTTGTAAACGGACGTTGTATTCTATGTAGGGATGGCCTTTTGTGATCCGCATATCAGAATGATTATGTTAACGATGCCGCTAAATTATTTATATCTGACATGAACCAAAAGTGACAAAACCCTGTAAAGTGGAGAATATCTGGCAGTAAAATCGCCAAGTTTTCCATACAGATCATTTATAAATGTGATGCAAAATACGTGACAATTGAGTTTTAAGTCTTATAGCATTTTTATTGGAAAAAAAGGCACACACGAAATTTGTAACACTCTAGGGACTTTTTCTACTAGTAATATATGTCTGCCCAGACATTATCTTACCAGTACAAAGTTATCTCTTATATATTTTTTTTTTTCAAAACTAATAGTCCCAGCGGAAAACTTATTTGCAAAAACAAAAGTTAAACGGACAAAAAAATGACATTATGCAGATTTTGTATCTATAAAATAAAATATTTTACCTACCTGCCTACCCATGACAAATAAAATACCGAGCCAAGTTATTTTTATGGGGAAAAAAATAAAATATTTTACCTACCTACCTACCCTGTTTCAAAACATAGGGTCGGAAAAGGGCAAACAAACAATATTTTAATTTAGGCCCAATCATTGTAAATAGTGAACACCTTTTGAAAACTCATGATTTTCATTAAACGTCCTTTAATCTCCAATTAATACATGCAATATGCATAAACATGATAGATATCGTTAAATGAGGCAATACACTAAATAAAATGATTAAAAATATTCACATTTTAATTATGTTTTCCTCTTGTTTGATTTCAGTTCTTCACAATTTGTGTCTGTATTTTCAGGACAATAATGCACACATAATTCTTTTTGCAAGCTTAATATATGTACAAAGAGAGTTTAAAAAAAACCAAATTATAAGATAAATATATTATTGTTCTAAAACACAAGGAAAAGTAATCTCATAATACAACAGGGTAAACGTAATACTTGCTGTTATACATAATAAATGATAAAATATCATGTAAATAAATGTTTTTTTCTATCAATATTAACTTTCTTGTCCCTTAAATTGTTCTATTATTCTTTTGATATTTATTTGGAATAAGTAATTTTAATTAAAAAAAAAATGTTTTCTTGTTGCTTAATAGTTTCCTGTCGCTTCTTGTCGCTGAAATAATTCTTCTTTTCGCTTCTTGATGCTTCTTGTCGCTAATAGCAAATGTTATCCAATGTGAATGGATTTTTTTTTCTTATTTGCAAACAATCTGATGGTGTCTTCTCATTTATCCAACTTTTTAAAATAAGGTATTCTCATTTAGCCAACTTTTTATTTTTGTTAATTATTGAGTTGTTTGTTAAGTAATAATAAGGTGTCTTTCTAAAATTTGACAGTGCATTTGTTCCTGTATATTTTTATTTTATTTTTTTTTCAAAAAAAAGGCGATAGTAAACTTGTTACATTTTATTTTTAAATAAAATTTGGTATATTTTAAATAATAAATAAATGTTTCATCATTTATACAGAAGAAATCCACAAATCAGTAATATTTGTTCATTTGAGGTTTTGCATTAATTTGCATTTATACTAGTAACATGTATATTTGATATAGCATTTTTACTTCCCAATCTGGATAGCCTTTGGTAGTGTTATATTGTTTTAATATCCATTAGTTAATAACTATGTCACATCATCGGACCTACATTTCGCCATCAAGTTCAATCACCATATTTATTCATGTACCATATACCACCTTTCGGAACTAGACAGTGACATGACTGCTTTTATTTAGCACTGTTGTACAATAAAGTCAATTTTCCATATTCAATCATGTATTCCACATTAAGACAATAACAATCATAACCAAGGAGTAAACAAAGACTCACAAAACCAAATGACATTTACATAAACAGTTATTAATAATAAATAAGAAACAACACGAACTCCACTAAAAACCGGGAGTGAAATCAGGTGCTCTGGAAGAGTAAGCATTTCCTGCACCGTATACGGCACCAGTCGTGTTATTTATTGTTGAGTTTGGTAATGGTGGAAGGTTATTATGACTGAGGAAGAATATCAGATATGATTCCTGACACACTTTTGTTATAATGGCCAATCAGCTCATGATAGCGACCGTAAAATTTCTTGAGTGATGACCTTAATTTGATTGATACAACTTTTGAGAAAGCAGTATTCCTCGTTACCAACCATGCAAGGGCTGTATAGCCAGTCAAAGTCGTTAAAAACTTCCATTTGTTGTATTTTTCGTTCAACAAAATCAACGTACTTTGAGCTAGCTCTAGAGTAACGTATCAATTGAGACATTTACACTCCATATGCTGGTGCCGCTGGAATGTTGCTTCACAGAAATGGAAAGTTGACTATAGGAAAATTGAAATCATCGCGTTTGTCATAAATTTTGGTATTTAACCTACCATCAGTAGTCATTTCGAGAAAAAGGTCTAAATATGAAGCAGATTTATCTTCATAATTTAATGCTAAATTGTTGAAACCCAGGAGCTTCTGAGCTTCCCCATGGACACTCTATCTCAACCGTAATTACGCCTTTGGTTCATAAAATTCTGGTCTAGGACTATTGGAATGTTTAGTAGTTAGTAATTTTTGGTCTGCTATTAAGATCCATCCAATCATTTTAACATACCATAGACAATTAATGGAGAGAGTTCGGCATAAAAAAATTGTTAAACCCCGACACTTTAACTATAAAATATACATGCTCCAAGTCAGGAACTGTTACATTAGTGCATAACATTATATTTATTCTATGTTTTTGGAAAAAATAAGGACCAAAATTTTTCATTCTCCGCCCCTCTTTCAAATATCCTGAAAATACTCAAAGGATAGACTACAGCAAGGACAGATCAATATATAAAATTACACTGATGCAGTATCCCACCTTCTTAAACTAGGATGAAGATCTAATGAACATTCCTTTTAATAGTGTGTCCTATGGATATTTCTGTGCTACGTTTTTTAACCATTGTGCTTGCATTGCTTTTGCTTTTGTTAATATATATATAAAAAAGTATATGTATTATATGCTTTGTGAATTTTGTTCTGTTCAGTCTTTGTGTAGTAAAACGTATTCAACTTATATTTTTGTCTTATTTGGATCATTTGGTCAGAAGAATAGAAAAAAAATGAACGAAGAGGATCTATCACACAAAAAAAAGCTCTATCCCATTGAATAAAAGTGCAACTTATATTTTTCTATCCAATTCACATTTTAATTTATGGTTAAAAAACTTAAAAATACTTTCAAATGATTAACATTACATTAACTAAATGTCAGTTGCACATTTTAACATGCTATGCTAAATAATACTACAGAAAATTTAATCCGGGTATAATTTTCAGTCTTATTTTTCACCTGTCATTCAACCCAAACTCTAATTGAAAAACCCTTTGTTCTTGATTACCTTTGATCTTATCTATCCAACTTTATTTTTTACCTGTACTACCTATAATTTTAAAAAGTTGGATAAATGAGAATGAACCAATCTGATACTCTAATTGATGAATAGTTTCAGAAACATGGTCAACCTCGTCTACATTTCGTATTGTGACCTGATTCCGTTAAATAAGTAGACATGCTTGTAAGTTCGTGACCTTTGTATTGGATTGTTGTTTTTGGGGCATATGAATTAATATATAGGTCAGGCCTATTGTATTATCAATTTTAACATTATAGAATAAATTTGAGATCAAATAACAAATGAATATCACGTTAAATAGAGAAATTGGAACATGCTAACTTTTTTATTCTGCCTACAAAAAATGTAAAGAATTTTTACATGTGACTTTTGATGGTCGATTGGAAAATTCTGTATTAAACGCTTCAAACATGTTTAAGATAACTATAACAATGTCATAAATGCATCAATGCATCAAAGTATTTTTTCAATAATACTCTGGGCCATAAGGTGGTACCTAACACTACAGGGAGATAACTCTGTAAAGTCAGCTAAACGTTTTAATTACGTTGTGTTGTAAAAGGAATATTAAGATTCTCAATGATCAAAATTGGTGTTTGTGAAATTGCTATATAACCAGTGTAATTTTTCTGACAAAACGGTTGGTTCAAAATTTTTTATATTTTAATATTTTTGTTAAAAATTTTTATGAGAATTAACCGAGTCAAATTAATTTTAGTGAAAGTGTTGGGTACCATCTTAATAAGGAAAAAGAGCACTACATAACCTGAAAATAGATGACGTGTCATTGTTTTGATGTCAATAACAGCTGACAGGTTTTTCCAAGAATTCAACGAAATTCTATGAGAGTAATAAAACAGTTATAGTATATACGTAGAAATAGATGATAATTTTGCATAATGGTAATAGATGCATACCGAAAAAAAACACATGACCCACTAATCAATAATTAAACTTTCTACCCTCCCACATACAATTAAATGGAAAATACAATTTATTTGTGTTTGTGATTTTCAGAACAGTCCAAGAATCAAGAGGATGGGAAGAATTTCAAAGGGTGCACTGATTTACCCAAGTATGATGACCAGAACAGACAAAGTAGGGGTGCTGAAAATTGGGACGAAGGTAAGAAAAACAATGACCACAGCAAAGGTCAACTCCTGAAAGTTGGATGGCGGTATGAATAAATGTTAACATGAGTTTTCAGAAGATGTGCATAAAACTAGTTTGAAACTGATGACAAGTGATAGCAACTGATGGTACATTTTTGCTCATCTGATTTGGGCTTCTCTGTAACCCACATTTCTAGGTTCATTCAATAATTTAGGTTTACAGTAATGTAGATCAAATGAACATGTCTTTTTATAAGATCAATGACAAAAGATAAGATTTCTTCTTGTAGCAATGTTAAAGCAAATAAATTGTTAATTGTATGTTAAAACAAAAGTGTTGTTTAATATAGAATTTATTTATCCTACTAAAGAAACAAAATATTAATCTAAGGAGGGAGCCTTTTGCTCAGTTGCTGAAGCTAGTATTTACATAATTTTTATTTTAATCTGACAAAATAAATGTGTTTTGTAATAACAACTAATACTGCAGTTCAATTATTTTGATAGAAATTCCAGATAATCCAAGGATAGGAGTTGATCCTTCTTACTTTGCTAGGATGGAATATAAAGATATGTCAGGGTAGGTATAGATATGGTTCAGTATTTAATGAATGACATAGCACTATCTCTGAGCTGTTATATTATTCTGTGAGATGCACAGGATTAATATATGTAAAAAGTTTGAATATTGATATGAAAAGTTAACATATTATTGGCTTGATAATCATTGACCATAACCTAAACAATCATTCAGTTTGAAATATTTAAAAAATGTAAAATTGTACATTACCTCAAAACATGTACATTTATTACCAATTTAAATAATATTTTATGTCCAAGTTACCTCAAAACATGTATTACCAATTTAAACAATATTTTGTGTCCAAGCTACCTCAAAAACATGTATTACCAATTTAAACAATATTTTGTGTCCAAGTTACCTCAAAACATGTATTACCAATTTAAACAATATTTTGTGTCCAAGATACCTCAAAAACATGTATTACCAATTTAAACAATATTTTGTGTTCAAGCTTTGCTTACACAGGTCTTTAAATGCTTCATCTACTTTCTTTTGTAAAGTTCTTTTTGGATCCTCTGGTTTTGAGGGATTAATAGATGCCTTCATTAATTTGAAGGTTAAAATTTCATTGGCTGATGTAGTCAGATTCATGCCAGCAAAACATTAGATATAGGGTCTGTATTTCATTCAGATTGTCTCCCATTCTAAATTATTATTGTTAATCCATTAGAACTTAAGAACAATTTATCCAAATTTTATGACACTTAAGATAGTTGTTTCTTGTGATGGTCAAACAATCTGTATACTGTTTGTGAAAATAGGATTAATCCCTTTTAAGTGACTGACCATTTTTGATAGGATCAATAACCCAATGAAATTCAAGTCATTCTTAACATTACCTGTTGTCAAACACAGGACCTGATCTTAAAATTGAACCTCAAAATGTTGCATTCTTTATTTTGTAGGGGGTTCAAATTGCATATATAATGTAATAATATTGAAAAAAGTTATATAGAAAATTGTAAAGTTCCATATATAGATATGGCATCTTTTTTTAACTTAAGATATATGATGTCAATTTGTGAAAAGAGGTACAATTTATAGATTCTGTTAGTGATAAACTTTAATAAAATAAATTGAAGAGTGCTATGTTATCATAGCTACCAACTGTCACTATTTGCAGGCAATTTCTCCCATGGAGGCTCCCAATGGAAATTTTGAATAAGCAATTGTGTCCACAATTTTAAACAAAACAATTAATTAACAATGGCTATCTATATATATATATATATATAGGCTTGTTAAAGTATGGAGAAGCAAAAAACCAACATTAAAAGACGTTTCAAGGCCCCTTGAAGGTTTTGTAGGGCTATAAGAGCCATCTTGCATGTAAAACCCCTATGGGCATGCCACATTTTGAAAAGTTGGCAGGTATGTGTTATACCAGTTATGTTCATAAATATATGTTATATTTTTCAGAATGAGTAGATCTGAGAAGAGATCATGGAGAAGTCAATGCCATCTACCTCCTGATCAGAGGCAGTAAGTTTCAATGATTTATACTTACAGCAAAATTGTTAACGTTTGTCTTTAGTCGCAACTGTATGTTTTTTTATTGTCAGAAAATATACTATTCAGAAATTGTTGCAATGTTTTTATTATTTTGAAAAATTTGTGACAGGGTTATAATCACAAATATATTAACCTGCATTTTGAAAATGCTTTATGTGCATTTAAAAACATGATTTTTCGTAAAATCACAAAAAATTGAAATCATATTTTTGTCAAAAAATGATAAATTGCAATAATAAATATACGCCAAAATTTCTGAATTAACAGTATATTCCTATTACTGACTTTTGACTTTGTATTTGATAATTTTTTGACAGGTAACCTTTTCCGGTGTGTTCTCATTTCGCCTTAGCTGTGAATTCCAGGTAAAAAAGGTAAAAAATATACTAAGGCCAGATGGGAATTGAACTAAGGCGAAATGTGAATTTAGATAAAAATGTTAAATAAACAAATTAAATCTTTGTGCTTTTATAACAATTTGAACAACATGTAATTAGGGAATTGTTTCTCTTGAATTATTATCTTTAATAAAAGTGATAATTTTTATGATTTCAAAAGTTGTGAAATCAGGAAAAATCTACAATAAAAAAAATGTAGTTGGAAAGTTGCTTCTCTTGAAATATTGTTTGTTTCATATTTAATAAAAGTTGCAACTTTTTTTAATTCATGCAGTTAGAAAAATCAAAATATTGTAATTATCCTTTACATTTTGCAACACAAAAAGTTTAATAGAAATAAAACCCACATATTTTCCCACAGACTTGTTTAATTGCATAACAGAAACCTTAATAAAATAAATATTAAAAAATCTTCAAAACTGTGCTAATTATATATATTAAGCAAAATCCATGGTATTCAATGACTTGACTTCTTCAAGATTTGAACAAATTACTAATGATTAGTTTATCATGAGATGCACAGACCACTGAGACTGCACAAAACTGCCTTCATTCGAAAGTAGTAGATAAGCACTCTACCAGACAAAACTGCAATCACGTTTACCAAATACTTAACCAAGAATACACACCTTGGAAAACGCACCACAGACTAATGCCTGCACCAAGATAACGTATAATTGTGATATGAAGAGAGGGCAGATACCCACAACAAATCTGGAACCACCACCAGACAGAAGGACCCAGGACAAATAAGCATTTAGAGAGCTGGCATAACAAGCTCAAAAAGAGAGCCAAAACAGCACATCCAAACATATTTTAAATTATCAATGTGTTCAAGAAAGAGCAAGCAGCTTACGAGGCAAAGAAAGTACAGTGTGCAGCAGGTGGCAAGATGAGAGGAAAATCAAAGAAGTATAGATAAATAGAAGAAAGATTCACCACTTTAAAGGAAACCCTTCACAAAGATACAAATGACTATATTCAGTACGGTCCAACGATTTACAGAAAAGAGCGACGATTTACAGAAAAGAACCGAAAAGGACCAAAAAGAACCGAAAATGGACCGAAAAGAACCGAAAAGGAATACATATATATTTATTAAATAAAGTTAAAACCATGTATATATACATGGATTTTTTATAGTGTTAAAGTTTTGACTGCCAACAGTCCTTGTTAAGGTAAATATTTAGAAAATTGTTTATCTTTTTATAGGTAAAATACACTAATAAACCTGGAGCGCATAAGTCAATGTCAACACTAGTATTATTGAATTATTAGAGTATATTGCTATTATTTTGTTGCGTGTTTCCTGTAGTATTTTTTCATTACTCATATTACATATCTATTGTCTGTGTATTGCATATATATATATATATTGTTTGTATGGCTATATGCCCTCCTAGGGGCCCTTATTTGGTGAATAAAAAAAAATCTTTTCTATTTTTCTATTCTATAAAATAGGCATCCAACCCTACCTGTAATTTTTCACATACATGTGAGTTAAAATTAGTCCTCTCACAGTATAAGGTTTTCAATGATTTGCAATTTGCTTATTTCCTTCGATTACAAAAAAAATCGATATCCTTTTCGGTTCTTTTCGGTCCTTTTCGGTTCTTTTTGGTCCTTTTCGGTCCTTTTCGGTTCTTTTCTGTAAATCGTCGCTCTTTTCTGTAAGTCGTCGAACCCTATTCAGTATGGTGATGCAGCATCTTACATCCTCAAACTTGGAAACTAAATTAACCTTGAGCATTCAAATGCGTATATCAGTGCCTTGTACTTGTATGCTATTTGTCTTTATTTATTCATTAAAATATGAAATGTTCATATCCAATTTGTCATCTCTAATAAGACTTTATTTACAAAATATAACACATGAGTAAAAAAAAAAAAAACACTTTCAGAAAAAAAAAGAGCAACTATAAAAAGTGGGACACCAAAAATTAAAAAAAACATCTTTCCTTTAAAAAGTATTTCATGGTAGAATTTGACATCAAAATAACAAATATCAACTAATTGCAATACAAACAAAACATAACATTATAACAATGTTTACAGAAGCTCCCATTTCGCCTTAGTTAATTCTTGTGTACCTGAAAATTTGTACTAAGGCAAACTGGGATTAATTTTCTATATAAATTTTGACAGCTAAGGCGAAATGAGAATAAGCCCCTTTTCCAGGGGTGTGGAAATGCTATGCCCGACTCGTACATTTTAACACCTGGACAAGTAATTATTTTTGTCTTGGTTGCCCGTGGACAAGTAAAATAATATACAAGACAAAGTTCAAATTCAGCAAAAATATAGGATTAATTTCAAAACATATAAAGATGTTTTTTTATGTAAAAGAAACCAATAATCAGCGAGTAAAAACATAAAAGTATAAACATCAATGTTCATGACGATAAAAAACATAACTCCGGAAATAGATCGATTACCAAAATGAGTAAAAATAAGTATGCAAGCCTGAGTCGCGTAATATTGCATTTGGCTTTGTCCATTGACCTGGGATCGTCGATTATGTTTTATCCACTATTCACCAGAAGTGTCATTTCTTAAGATTTTGAATCGAGATTCAGATTGATGAATACTTTTTAAATAAAACATCGGGCAAGCAAGAAAAAAAGAATGACGAGTCTAGTCGAAAGCATGAAACGCAAACAGAGATGGTCAAGGTGTATATAAAAAAAATACGGAAGCGAGAATATCAGACATCATGAATATCAGATAACCCCTTGGAAAGGAATTCAGATAATAAGTTTTGTTTTTGTCTTATTTATAGATCAAAGGCAACCTTATGTGTTGTCTAAGTGGTAAATAGAAGTGTTCAACTACCAAGAAAAAACCAAGTGTGTCTGACAGTTGATAGAAATAATTAGTTAATCTATTATTTAGTTTCCATTTCTTCACTCGCTATCCTCTAAATTTAGTTTATGTAGTGTACCTACTGGCTACAATTTTTATTAAAAAACAATGCTGCAAACTTGTCCTTTACATGTCATTTCATTTAGTTGATTTGCTTTTGAGTTTCTGTCCCATTGATGTTATAAACCCATTTCCAACATTCCTACACATATAAACCAATTGATTTCACTGATTTGTTTGGGATGCAAAACCGTGCTAAGAATCATATATAAGCTAACAATAAAATACTACAATATTTATTTGGACCATCAGGGCAAGTAACTTTTTTACCGGACAAGTAAAATTTACAGTTTTACTTGCCCAGGGACAAGTGGTCACAACAAATATTGCCACACCCCTGTTTTCTATGGTAAAACACCCCGGTGCTCAGCCATGTAAGAGAAAACAAAAATTAAATCAAACATATAATAGATGTGATTTGAGGGGAAGATCTACTTATTTCCCATGATTTTGTCATATCTAAAATATCTAAAGAAAACAATGATATTAAGCATAAAAAAGAAGATGTGTCAATTTTACCCATAAAATGTACTGATTGAAAGCTTGATTCAGCTCTTTATGTTGCGACTTGGTACATGGGTGTCCAACCACATTGTACGAAACCAGTGGAAAAAATATCAACTTCATAGTCACAAGTCCGTAAAATGAAAATAGTCGATTGAGGTATAGTGTTGGTGACAGATCTTTGATGGTATCTGTTCAAGAGTTCAAGTTTTGTATTGACAACTGTCTTGTGGAAGACCATGTATTATCAAGTTATTGATGGTCTTACTCTCACTGACATTTAAACCAGATTTTTTTTATTGGCTGGCATTTGATGAAACACATCAGTATTTTTAACTTTGTTAAAGTTCATAGATTGTATCAAAACTTAAATGGAGCTTCTTCATGATTAAGACATAGCATCTGAAGAACATTTTTGTTTTGGTTTGTATTTCTTATATTAGCCTACTTTTTTGCAGTTAAAATAATAACACTTTGCACTTGCAAGTGACACAGGATTAATTTAAGTCCTTAGTATATTTTTCATATATATATTTTCTATTCTTATGTTGTATTTAGTCTATACATGTATTATTATTAATATATTAAATGACATGATACTGAAAGAGCTAAGCTAAAAGCCTTTTCAGATTCTAGATGAATGTGATATGATGAGAATTGTTTTGTTTAGGTATCCCTTGCAAGAGAAACAGGAAGAGGAAGACCATGGACAACTCCGCAAGCCACGTATCCAGGCCTCTAAATTCATGATAGCACAACCCCCACCTCAACAATCACAAGTGTTGTCATACAGTCTGGCAATGGCAGGCATTGGACGAGGTTGGTAGCAAAGTTAACTGATTAATTTATTGGTCTTTATGCCCCACTTACGATAGTAGAAGGGCACTATGTTTTCTGGTCTAGGTCCATTCCTTAGTCCATCCGTCCGTCTGTCTGTCCCGCTTCAGGTTAAAGTTTTTGGTCAGGTAGTTTTTGAAGAAGTTGAAGTCCAATCAACTTGAAACTTAGAACACATGTTCCCTATGATATGATAATTCTAATTCCAATGCCAAATTACAGTTTTGATACCAATTTCATGGTCCATTGAACATAGAAAATGATAATGCGAGTTGAGCATTCATGTACTTTGGACTTATTGACTTGCTAAATGAAACTTGTCATATATTATATGACATGTAGTTTCCAAGTCATCTAGTTGGTAGTTGTTCATTGTTTTCAAAGTTGTGTTAGTCTTCAATTGAATTTTGACTTGCTACTTTTAATATATTTGCAATAAAAAGTCTCAACATTGATCTCCTGTTACCTATGTTACTAAATTGAAAGCAGGTCTAGTAACCTTGCGACTCAGTCCTCTGTCAAAAAAATCTTGGGTAGAAGATTTCCTGGATAATTTCTTAGCTTCTATGAAATGGAATGATCATTTATGTTTCAGTTCATCTATCAGTCAGGTGAATTATTGAAATAAGTGATTTTTAAATCACTTATCTAAGTAGCAAATTCAAAGTTTTGTCACAAATTGTGATTTTGTAGTTTTACCAAAATTTTAAACACATGATTTAAATAATATCTTTTCATTAAAGTAAAATTTTAAGTAGCAAGGTTTATGCCTTTGATGCTATCATTTAGCTGCAACTTCTATTTTAGTTGAAAAAAGCTATAATTATGGCTTTACATAATGAACTGATACTTTCTTTACAGATTTTTCCTAGCAGTGGGAGTATTTTTCCTGTAAAATTCAATGTTTCATCTTTCAGATTATATAATAAAATTCTACTGTTCGGGACAAAAATTTCACTGTTCGGGTTTTTGAATTAGTGAGGGTTAGTTAAATAATGTTTAAAGACAATAACCAGGCAAACAACAGTAAGAGATACAATGTTTCAAACATAAGATATAAGGTTTTCAACATTATAAAAGAGGGACGAAAGATACCAGAGGAACAGTCAAACTCACAAATTGAAAATAAACTGACAATGCCATGTCCAAAAATGAAAAAGACAGACAAACAATAGTACACAAGAAACAACATAAAAAACTAAATACTGAGCAACATGAACCCCAGCAAAAACTGGGGGTGATCTAAATTGCTCCAGAAGGGTATGCAGATCTGTGCACATTTCCTCCCTTAAAAAATGAAAATGTCAGGTATTTCCTTCAAGTGTTGAAAAGTCTTATTTTAATGAATTATGGAATTCATGCTGATGAATTGAAAAGCGCTCCAGAACAATTTGATTGACCTAACATGTATTTTAGTATTTCTTGATTTTTACCAACAGGTGGGGCTGCTATGAATCCAGAAATACCACAGGCAGCAGGTAGAGCACAGAAAATGGCAGCCGTAGGTCGTGGCAGTGTGCCTGCAGTGGGTTGTGGTATGGTCACAGCTATGCCACCTGCTGGACGAGCTATGGGGAGAGCATCTGCTCTGAACTATGCTCAAAATATGAATGGATCATCACAAGTTAATGGCATGATGAGCATGAACAACTATGGTCAGACTATGAATGGCACAGCACAAGTTAATGGCATGATAAGTAATGGAGCCAAATCAAAAACAGGACCTCCAGGTTTGTTTGATGTACAGTCAATTGATTTTTTTTTTTCTGGTGATGTATTACAAAAGGAGTAGGTCCGATAAGGCCCTAAAATGGCCCACTTTTTTAGCTTAAATTTTAAATTGGGAGTTGTTTACCAATATCACAGTGAATAAAGAGGACTTATGCTTTTTTTTTGAAAATCTATGTTCCTGTGTTTTATTCAGGACATCACAAATAGATTTCATTTTGATATTTTATGAAAATGGGTAAATTTCCATAGATTATTAAATGGGAAATATTGATTGCATATGTTGTCAAAAAAGATCTGTTAAAATAATGTTTGTAAATAAATTTTACATGTCTAAATTGAATATTTAGTTTGTCGAAGCCTGCATTCTGTTTCATGGTCCAAAATTTTGGTCAAATTTTGACCTATTTGGGATGTAAATTTTCTCTTGTAACATTGCACTTTATAATCAGGGCCAAATATGGCCGTTACCAAACATACTCCCTTGGTTGAGCATGCTTTAGATTGTCCTTAGGAGGATTGACCAGAAAGTTTTGCAATGTTAGTTAAAAAAGAATTCAAATGAATGACCGAGTTTGCTGCATTAGCTTTTTTTTTTATGTGAAATTAAGACAAGATTCTAAAACTTTATGTAATTCAGATAATGACTAGAACATTTAAGATAAAATACATTTCAGATATCACATTGTATCATAAAAAGAAATCACTCAATTTACAAAGCTTTGGAACGAAAAGTTTTGAAAGCCAAACAAATAAATCATTTGTGAATATAAGTTCCTGAAGGTCTAAAAAAGAAAAGTACTTTTAGGTTTACTTTGCCTAAGAGAGATGTTATCCTCATTTTAGCACAATTTAATAGTTTAATTTGTCTGTAAAAAATAAAAAAGTTTGTGAGATTTTATCAATTTCAAAGAAAAATAAGTTTTAATCAGAGCTTTTTACTTTCTACAATTTATTTCAGTGTTTAGTATTCTTGTTCCAATTTTAGTTTGTATTATTTAGGGTTTAACAGTCAGTTTGCTGCTTCTGAAAGAGAAGAGGAAATGCAATCTCCAGGACAGTTTGCAGATTTTGATGATAGAGAAGAAGATATTGTAAAGTTTGTTGGTGGAAACAAGGAAAACGAAAGTCCCCCTGCCCCTTCTAGAGCCCCTGTTGGCATTGGTAGAGGGGTAGCGTTGTTACCTCCCTCTGCCTTTAGTGTTGGCCTGGGAAGAGGGGTGCTTAGAGGTAAGTGTGAACCCCTTTCAAAGTATGAATTACTGTAAATTCAGAAATTATTGCTGTGTTTTCATTATTGCGAAATATGCAACAGAGTTATAATCTCAATAATTTAAACTCTCATTTTGAAATTTTTTATATGAATTAGGATTTTTCAATATCCCAAAAATTTAAAATCACATTTTAGTGCAAAATGACAAAATTGAAATAATTTCTGAATTTACAGTAGTGTTATAGTCAAGAGTTTTCTTCCATTGTTTTAACAGAAAGGTACTCAAACAAAAAGGGGAAAAAGTACTCAAAAATGTTAAGTCATACATGGAATATGAATCTTCAAACAATAAGCAAATTTCACATATGGATATTCAGAAACTTTTGCAAGATTATTATAATTGTGAAAAAATGGGACTGAATTATAATTAGGATCACGATAATAAAAACTCACATTCTGATATCTAATGCATATGTCTTTCTCTCAGACTTTCTTCGATTAATATTGCTTTTTACCCATTCTTTAAAAAACACAATAATAAATGCCAGCAATTATTCCTGAATTTACAGTATAGAGATTAGCAAACATGACAAACTAATTAAGATATGCCTTGAATTACGGTTCATAACTTCAGTAAATTATATGGAAAAATGGTCTGAAGGTCTATTGACAACTTTCACTTTGTATATATCTGAAGACTCATTTAGTCATGTAAGGCAATGCAAGAATTGTTGGAAGTAACTTAGAAACTAACATACGGGTTTATTTTTTTTAATTGTTTTTTAATGAAATTGTGTTGCAGATACAGAAGGAGCTCCTACATCTCCATCATTTGTTGTGGTTAAAGTACCATCAGATACTGGAGAGATAAGCAGAGGTAAGAAAATGGTTTTAAGAGGCAGTATTAATCTTTTATTGCAGTTGTAACCTATTGGGCTGAAATTTTTTTATGTGTTAACACCTGCTGAAAAGTATTGGATCAATTGGACAACAAAATCTTTTATAAGCTCACCTGGCATCCTTTGTCCATCGTTGTTAACTTTTACAAAAATCTCTCTGAAACTACTGGGCTAAATTTAACCAAACTTAGCCTTAATTTTTATTAGGGTATCTTGATTTAAAAATGTGTGGGGTGATTTAGCTAACCAATCAAGATGGCTGCCATGGCTAAAAAATAGAACATAGGGGTAAAATGTAGATTTTGGCTTCTACATGTAAAACCCTGAAATCAAAGCATTTATAGCAAATCTGATGAGAAGTTACATTGTTAATCAAGTCAAGATTTATCTATATATATATCCCTGAAATTGTCAGATGTATTAGACAACTGGTTGTAAGGTTGCTGCCATCTGCAAGATGTAATTTTTTTTTTCAATTCAAAAGGCTACATACTTAAATTACAGATAAACATCTGCCATCTGTAAATTGTGACTTTAATTTTTTATATACAAAAGGCTGCGTACTTAAATTATAGATAAATATCTGCAATCTGTAAAATCTGGAATCTGTTTGATCTGATACTGGTTCCAATTTGCACTCTATCTGGTATTTAGCACTCAGCCTAAATAAACTTAAAGTTATAATGTTTTTTCAAAGATTTAAAAAAAGTTTAGTAAAAATGTGAATTTCGGTAGATAATATTTAATAATTTTTTACAAAGAGTTGTCTGGCATACAGAAAAGTGAATAATACTTTAATAGTTAGAGTATCTGACTTAAGTTATGCAGATTAAAATTGTTAAAAGATTTCTGAATCAATCAAATAATATGTCTAAAAGTAAAACAATCCAAAATTAATTACTTCATTTAAATGTATTTTTTGTTTCTTTCAGTTTCCCCTGTAAAAGAGGGGTCCATTAATGCAGTAAGTACAAATTTCTAATATAAGATTGAAGGCTTAGGACAATTTTTCTATTATCTACACATTTTCTTTTCTTATCCTTGCCTGATTTGAATCAAGTATACCAATGAAATGCAAGAAAATTGGTACACAATGATTACATACCGGCCAACTTTTTAAAATGCCCATGGTAGTTTTATGTGCAAGAGCACTCTTGTGGTCCCAAAAAACCTTCAAGTGCATTTTAATGTTGTTTTTCTGCTTCTTAATACTATTAATAGCCTAAAGCATTCATAAAATTGACTGTTTTGTTTAAGATTGTGGACAAAATTTCCATTTAGGAGCCTTCATTGGGAAATCCCCCGCAAATAGTGACAGTTGGTAGGTATGTGATTACTTATAAATCTAAATGTTATTATAAAAAAATCAAGAAATATGAAATGCTGATTTTGCTCTCAAAGATGCACAATATTCATGCATTCATATATAACATTTTGTCTATGGTAGTTATTTGTACAGATATGTTACAGAGAGTTATTTCCCTTGAAGTCTTGTCAATTGGATACACATTTATTTAGGTTGATTCATATGACACAGTACTTATACTCTCTATACAATGGTATTGAACAGACTGATTAAAAGAGAGTGTTTTTATTTTACAATTATCAAATGATGGATTAAAAGTCGTATTTTTTTCCGTTCACAAATAACTGAAATATTCATTTACTGTTCATAAGAATACCTAAGATTGTATGAAATTTAACTGTTAGAATGACCTTTTTTTTTTACTTCCTTCAAAGAATTTTGAAGATGCTAAGAAAAGAGAAATCAAGAAAATCGAGAAGAAATTGAAGCAAATTGAACTTCTTGAGGAAAAACATGATGAAGGGTACTCATACAATAAAGATGAGGTAAATATATATTGTTAGCGCTGATGTTATAGCAGAATTGTCTTTTCACATTGACACTGTAGTATGAAAAAAACAAAAAACAAAAAATTTATACAACATTTGATTGGGCCAAAGGCACATCTTATTTAAAAAAAGATAAATTAACAGTTATCCATCAGGGACTTTGACGTAAGCCACTTACAAAATTAGTCCTGGTATCTATGATTAGTTTATTTACAGGATGCCTGATATGATTGATGCTTTGTAATGCTTTTTTACCATTAAAAAAACCCTTTAAGAAATGATCTTAAACCTTTCATTGACAAATTGTACATTTCACAAGTAGACTGAATTCAGTTTAAAAGTTTGTTCTTCATACATGTATCAATTGTCATTCGAAAAACTGTTTGCGCTGTTTTGAATATTTTAGCAATTTTTTTATGTGACTATAAGGTAAGAGAAAATAACCCCTGCTTGAAAATTTCCCCGTTTGCAATTTGCGAAACATTTGAGTGGTCCATGTGGATTTGAAAAAAAGGGGAAATATTCAAAACATTTGATTAAGTCAGTTTTAAACATCAAATATGAAAAAAAGGGGAAATTAACATATTGGAGTTGCTTAAATATGCAATATATACTGTAATGTTATATATGCAAGAACAAACATATTGGAGTTGCTTAAATATGCAATATATACTGTAATGTTATATATGCAAGAACAAACATATTGGAGTTGCTTAAATATGCAATATATACTGTAATGTTATATATGCAAGAACAATTGAACATTGAGATATATGGATTTAACAGTACAAGAAAAAATATGAATTTGAAAATTTTAATTCCTTCAAATCCCAAAAATATTATGAGGAATAGTTATTCATTTGTATGAATACCTCAGATGCAGGAATACACCATCACAGACTCCTCTGTAAATTGATAAGCTTAAAAAGTGGTGGGATTAATCTAGTGTCTAGTACACACAATTCCCAATTCATATAACTATTTATGAAAATAAGGAGACTGTTATAAAAACCAACTTGTTAACCACTTCAGAAAATAGTTTTAAAAACAATAATAAAATAAGTAAATATGGTGGGGTATGATAGTCAATGAGACAACTATCTACTTGGGTCTCAATGGTGTATATTTTCAATGAAACTTCCATGGACCAAATAATGCAGCTATCCACATGGGACCAAATGACCCGGATGTGAGCAACTGTGCCTGATATAGTTGACTCTTTGTATGGTTTTTATGCTTCGTTATGTCATAAATATAAAATTGTGTGGGTATTAAATAGTTTGGCACCACTTAATCATTTCTTTCTGTCAAATCCTAAATAGAAACTTGATGTTTGTCGTAATAGTTTATTAATTGTTTATTGTATTGTAGGAGCTAAAAGTTGGAGCCAAGGACAAATTGTTGAAAGCATTAGAGGAGTTAACGTATGTTTATTATGAATTGCAATAATATTAAGGGTCAATAATAACCTCTTCAGATTTTGACATAAAAAGAAAGTTTGAAAAAATAAAATCTTTAAATTTTGAAATATTGATGTTAAACATATAACTCTAGATTTCTGGTCTCATGGTGATTCTGAAATTCAACAAGTTTAGTTGTTCAACTTCAATCTTGTATCTTCTAGTTTTTTTTTTAGCTCACCTTTCCTAAAAGGAAATGTAAGCTTTTCTCATCACTTGGGGTTCGTTGTCGTCCTCTGTCGTTGTTAACAAATTTTCAAAAATCTTCTCCTCTGAAACTACTGAATGGATTTGGATGAAACTTAGCATGATTGTTCCTTAGATTATCCTGCACAAAGTTTGTGCTTGGATTTTTGATCCGTCAAAAAACATGCCCGCTGTTACTTAAAATAGAACATAGGTTTCAAATGCAGTTTTTGGCTTATATCTCAAAATCGAAAGCATTTAGAGCAAATCTGATTTGGGGTAAAAATGTTCATTAGGTCAAAATTTATCAACCCTGAAATTTTCAGATGAATCAAAC
The DNA here is from genome assembly GCA_019925275.1 of Mytilus edulis. NCBI lineage: Eukaryota > Metazoa > Mollusca > Bivalvia > Mytilida > Mytilidae > Mytilus > Mytilus edulis. Next base: position 42,968,417 of record CM034362.1, read on the forward strand.
AACCCATTGTTGGGTTGCTGCCACTTGATTGATAATTTTAAGGAAATTTTGCAGTTTTTGGTCATTATTTTGAATAATATTATAGATAAAGATAAACTGTAAACAGCAAAAATTATCAGCAAAGTAAGATCTACAAATAAGTTAATATGACCACAATTGTCAATTGACCCCTTAAGGTTTATTGTCCTTTTACTGACAATTTTTCACAATTTGTTCATCATATTTGCTTACTTTAAACTACTGGGCCAAATTTCACCAAACATGGCCACAATCATCATTGGGGTATCTCGTTTAAAAATTGTGTCCGGTGACTTTGTCAACTATTCAAGATGGCCACCACGGCTAAAAATAGAACATAGGTGAAAAATGCAGTTTTGGGCTTATAACTCAAAAACCAAAGCATCAAGAGTAAATCTGAAAAGGGTACAATTGTTTATCAGGTCAAGATCTATCTGCCCTGAAAATTTCAGATGAATCGAAACAAACTGTTGTTGGGTTGCTGCCCCTGAATTGGTAATTTTAATCAATTTAGCTGTTTTTGGTTTAAAATATTATCTTGAATAATATTATATAGAGATAAACAGTAAACAGCAATAATGTTCAGCAAAGTAAGATTTACAAATAAGTCAACATGCCCGATTTGGTCAGTTGACCCCTTAAGGAGTTACTGCCCTTTATAGTCAATTTTCAACATTTTTCATAAATTTTGATTTTTCGAAAACATTTTCCACTGTAATTACTGGGCCAAGTTTATTTTATTTAGAGATAATTGTAGCATCAAGAATTTTCAGTAAAGTAAGATCTACAAACACATCACCATCATCAAAACACAATTTTGTTATGAATTTATCTGTGTCCATTGTTTAATATGCACATAGATCAAGGTGAGCGACACAGTCTCTTGAGAGCCTCTAGTTTTTAATAATTTCATTTTACTATTGTAGATTGTAATAGAAGATAAGTAAAAAAGATGACAGATTTGATGGGCAACTCAGGAAGACCAGCTGATATTAGGCTTTCTTAAAACTATGCTTTGTTCAGAACAAGTTATATTTTTTTATTGTTGGTTCCCATAGATAATGGGGCTTTTATCATATATTTTATTTTTATTTAATACAGGGATAAGGGATCAAACTAGTCATGTCCTATGGTATATTTCCTACAAGGTGTTTAAATGAAAATTCTTTCCTTTTGGTGAGTTTTCAAGTGATTATTGATAATCATTCTGAAATACCTCTCCATACATGTATTTAATAAAACAGATATGACAAGGAATGATAATCACAATTCACCAGAAATCCCACTGATTCATTAAGATACACTCTTAATCACCAGCAAGAGTGATTTTTTTACAGAATCACTTTCGGTGAACAGTGAAATATTTGTTAGGACTAGTTTGATTCTGGACTATGATATAAGCAGTATTTACTCACATATAAGAACTAGTTTGTCCAATTAGATAATGCTTTTACAAAACATTGTTACATTGATAAATGTTTTGCCCAATTAAATAATGCTGTTATGAATAATGGTAACATTGATAAATGTTATTGTGTACCATCTTAATTTGTTATAGTTAGAATGTTACTAGACAACAATAAGTTTATGGGATAGACATTCAACTGAGACAAAATAAATGCATGTAAAATGGATAACTGTTTATGCCAAAGCATTGATTCACAACCATGATTATCAAACAATAATTTTAAAACTGTGAGGAAATAAAAAATAAGCTGAAGTTTTTTCTCTCGTTTCATAAATATGGAAAACATAAGTAAAGGGTTCAAGTGATAATGGGTTCAAGAAATAAGCTTAATAAATCTTTATCAAGTATTAAATAAAAATGGAAATATTAATCATTAAGCAATGTTAAAAAAACCCTGATCAGTCTAAATTTGAAATAAATTAAGACTGTTTCGCTGAATTATCAACTGAAAAAAATGATAAGCCTTTGAAAGGAATAGGGTTCAGGCACAAAAAAAGAAAGAATATGGCTGATTTGTAATTCACAAACACGATCATAGTGCTGTTTTAAATAAGGTGTAGCAGGCAAAAAAAATATCATTGGTATCTAGAAAGGTTTTGATTTAAGAGCCAGCAGCATAATATATAGTTTAGAATTTAAATGATGTTAAACAACTGTTAGTGCTTCTATAAGAACCTATCTAGATGTATATAGATTGAAAAGCAAAAAATGTATGCAATGTATTAGATGATGGTTAACTAGGATTCAAATTAAGAATGATAGTTAATTAGGACATATCTGATAGAGAGGTAAATGTCATTTCAACAAGAATATTGTAATAACTTGGAGCCGACAGATATTTATATGTTTACATTAGCAGATGATATGTTTTACCATTCCTTTTTCTCAGTTAATATTTTGTTCTATGAAGATGATAGACTGATATTTTGAGTTGCTTATAACATATTAAAGTTGCAATTGATAGCTTATTGACTGGTTTGTGATTTATATGATATATGCTGTGATGTTTCTTCTTCTGCTCAGATATGAAAGGGACAAAATGCACTGGCTTGAAATGTTATGTACATTTGTATGTTGTTTAAAGTTGAAACTCATTATTTGTCTATTCACACTGAAAGATGACAAAATAAAATTCACAGAATCACATTTACAAATGATTTAGATGTCTTTTGTTTTAAATGTTACGTTATTGACTAACTGGTTAAGCATGATGGTATCTATAAATAGATATTTTTTTATCTAATGTCTAAAATATTTCTCCAGCTGATGTTATGAAGAACTCGTCTTGAAATAGCATTTCATGATATTTTTAACTAGAAACAGATTAGTTTTTTTTAAGTCTGAAGAAAGGTTTTAAATATCATTTTATAATGTGTATTTTTTAAGTACTTTTTAAGAATTACATTGTTTGATATCAAAAAAGGTTGTATGGTACAACTGAAGTTTTGATTTCATAAAAATATGCATCTGTGATGTTACATATCATTTTATACCATTTGTTTTAATCATTCCACATGTATTTTCTTTTTATTATCATTTTAAAGTGCCATGATAGTGCTGGTATTTTTTGCCAATAAAATGATTAGAAAATAATTGTTTTTTCTTCAGTTATGCTGTTTCAAGCTTGTTTTTAATGTGCAGTTCTTCCTTGTCCAATCGTGGAACTGTTAACATGCATTGAGACTTGGATGAAGAGTTGTCTCATTGACACACATACCACATCTTCTTTATCTATCTAAGCGAAAGGTCAACTTAATTTAGTTTGTATGGCAGGATTCATTTGACCTTGACCTTTTAAGTAAAGTTGGTGGCTCTGATACTTTGAGCAATAGATTAAAAACTCATAAACGACTTTAGAGTTTTAATCTTTTGTATGTCTCAAACTCATTAATATTGTTTGGTACACAGAAGTTTAAAGACCAAGCATTAAAAACCAAAAAAAAATCAAACATGTGCAAAAAAACCCTGCTTAATATATATTTGTGATTTATGCCTTTTGATAGAAAAAGCTTGTTTAGAATATAGCTAAAATTGATATAATATATTTTGATCTGATAGGGTTCGACTCACCTTGAATTAATTTATAGATGAATCATTGATAATGTTATTTTTTAAAGATAAGAAGGTGTGGTATAAGTGCCACTGAAACAACTCTACATCCAAGTCACAATTCGGAAAAAGATTAAAAAAATATCGCCAATATTCTGAACCCTGGTATGTACTTCCATGAGGGACACGACAGGTGACAATGTGGAGCAGGATCTGCTGGCCATTTCGGAGCACTTGTGATCACTCCATGTTTTTGTGGGGTTAGTGTTGCTTAGTCTTTAGTTTTCTAAGTTGTATTTTGTGTGCTATTGTTTGTCTGTTTGACATTTTCTTTTTTAGCCATGCCAATGTCGTTTTTTTTTTTCGATTTATGAGTTTTAATGTCACTATAGCATCTTTCTCAACTTTTTTTGGAAGCTGTAAGCAATAGCATATTCATATTCTAGACTTTTGACTCTGGGTTATATATTTTTGACAAGTTACCTGCTCTGTTGTAATACATCTTGTTACTAGGTCAATAAGGAGCAACTAAAAGAAGTAAACTCAATTATATAAACGCTGCAATTTTGTGGGAAAGTTCGCTGCTTTCTGTTGATTTAGTTGTGAAAGAAAGCAGTTTTAGCTTACCTTGACCTAATAGTCATGATTCCTTGGTCAATGTAAAGTTTTCATAGTTTGACCTCTGGTCATAGCATTGAAGAGCGATCGAAGAAAGTTGGTGAATCGAATGATAACAAGGTACGTGTATATGTATATGTCTGACTCTCATTTCTTTGTCATGTGTCATTGATAATGTACAGTTCATATGATAATGAAGTAAAACCTTTACCTTTTAAACTCAACATAAAACCAATGTCCAGTAAAGCAGGCAAGACATTTCAGAGAGTTTGATTGATTGAGCTTACTTGTGTCAATTTTGACAAATTAACTGTTAAAAGGTAGTTGTTAAGGTGGTTAAACTTTACAATTGTTTTATGCATTGCTCAATGGAAAATTCTAATGCAATAATTTTGTAAGAATTGTTCTGATTGGATGACAGCAAGCGTAAAATTCTCGTATCTCCTTGTCTGTAACTAGGGAAGCCGACATTTTTAATTTCGGAATGTATTGACATGCTATTTCTACAATAATAAACAAAAAAACTCACTTGTTGCGCCTAAAAATCTTCTTTTTATCAAATTTTATTACATTTTGAAGCGGCACAGAAGCCATAAAACGCCCAGTGTTTATGTTTGACGCCGGAAGCATAACTATGACGTCACCTAGTGTAGGGACCAACGAAGATAACATTTTTTCGCGGAAGTTTCTTTAATGAAGATTTTACACTGAAATAATGATTGAAATTTAATAATGAACTTGTTTTGCATTAGAATAGAGATAACTGTATTGTATTTGAAGCTTTGCGGACGTCCATCGGTAGTTTTACTGTCGCAAATACCCAGTTTACCTGTCTCCGCTCCGCGTCGCCAGGAAAACTAAATTTGCGACAGTAAAACTACCGATGGACGTCCTTTAAGCTTCAAATACAATACAGTTATCTCTTAAATGTCAATCTTATAGTTATCATTAAATGCAGAATCTTCATCAATGACATCCAACGTTTAAAAAACAAATGCATCATCCACAGTGGTTATAGAGACACTGGGTGACGTTCTTTTACCAGACACTCTATTTTCGAAAAAGTTTGGTATTTCAATACGTTACTCTGTTATTAATTCATTTATTATTGAATGCATGTGTAACTTTTGGTTTACTTGACTTCAAACATGTGACTGCGAAGGCTTCTAGAAAGGTCGAGAAAAGAAGTTTTACGAGAACACACTTCACCTCACATTTCCCCCTTAAAGCTAGAAGTGGTTTTGGTTGGTCTTAATAAATGTCACTTTTTGTAACCCGGATTTGTTTTCTCGATTAATGACTTTCAAACAGCGGTATACTACTGTTCCTCTATTTGAGCGCCAAACTATACCCATTGTCTATGAACCAGCTGGTGTATATTTTCAAAGACTTAATTAGCAACCAGTGCATCACCTATGTATTTGCTGGCATAATCAGTTCGAGAATTGAAGGAAATTGTTTCAAGCATAGCATATGGACACGCCTTACTTTAGCTAGAGCAAACATCTGGATAGCTGTATATATATATATATATAGTTGTGTGTAACACTGTCGAAATAGAATCAAAAGTTATTTACAATAACACATAACCAAAAAAGACAAAAGGTTAAATTGATAACCCGAAGGAAAACATATCTAATCCAACTAATGAGTATATATTTTTCCTATGCTAAATAGTTAATGAACGCTCTTACACGACACACAATTGAAACCAAATATACAATCTTAATTTTATATTTGAAAATTTCGTAGATGGTTACGGATTACGTAATTTGTTGAACCTCTACCCTGACTGAAATGTTAAGTTTTGCACAGATTGCTTCACAATGCAAAAAGTCTCGAAGACATAGTCGTAGCGAATGAGGCTTGAAATTTAAACAACATTACACATGCTTGAGACATTACCACAGACCAAAATAGAAAATACCCCCCTCCTCCACCCCCCTCCAAAAAAAAGTTCCTGCTTCAATGATTTTTTTCAACCTAACAAGGTTTTCCCACTAAGTTTTAGATCAGTTTAAATATCTGAATAGATCCTTTCTCTTGACTAAGCACCATCAACTCATTGGTCTTGGTATTCATTTGAAGATGGTCGGGTGTCAATATCCCGTCATCTACACTGAGGATAGTTTCTAAGTCCTTGCCATCTTGCGATATGCTACGAATGCAATTTGAATTTGTATCCGCAAATAGCACATTACCGTTGCAATCAACTGATAGTCCATGGAAAGTGTTTTTGTCTAGACAAGTGTAAAAAAGAGCTTGTTTTCCATCTTTTGACAAGGTGTATATTCTGTCTGAAGTTAAAGATGAATAAAACACTTGTTCTCCGGTAATATTCAAAGCAATTTGTCGGACAACAAAGCCTACCTCGAATCGCTGAAGAATGTGTCCTTCAATGTCGATTCTGTAAACTGCGGAGTCACCAGTACTGGTCCAAATATATTTTTTTTCACACTGTATTGCATAAGGATGTCCATGATAAATGTATCGTTCGCACATGTTAGTGTCGACATTAATTGTTTGTATACCTCTGTTAAGAATAGTTACTAGTACAAGTGTTGAATTGTATGTAGCAACATCCAATGGGATACCATCAAGTTTAATCACTGTGCCTCCCATTCCATTTCTGTCGCATATATGAAGGCTATGCTTACACTCAAAGTTTGTAAATAATAATTTGCCTCCGTTTATAAAGCATCCCGATCCCACTGAACACCCAATATCGTCAGAATTGAAAGAAACAATATGCCCTTCTCTTTTTCTTTTCAAATGCAATTGACCTCGACAATCTAAGGACGTAATTGGGGTATTTGAAGTTGTTAAACATCCTAGTTTTGGTAAAATCCCTTGAAGAGTTTCATTTTCAGGTGGGTGAAATTCGAGACGTCTAGTCTGCAAATCTTTTATGAAAGTTCGAATTGCCGATTCTTGTCTATAAACATTTCTATCCAAAATCTTCAGTGCTTTGAAAATTTCCGACTCAGAATCGTATGTTTTTGTTGATTCAATGTCAGTTTTCATTATTTTTGTAATACGTAGCTTCGATGGTAAATAATACTTAAGACTGGATTTGCTTCTTTCTACTGCAATAGTTAACCTATCGGCAAAATCTTTTTCAAGTTCATCGAGGTGTAAATTTATTCTGAATCTTATGCTATTCACTTCTCTGTGAACTTTTTCCTTTTCTGCATTTCCATGTTCTATATTGTTTTCCTCAGTGGATATCAACGATTCAATTACAATTCCAACGTTGTGCAATCTGTTCTCTAGATCATTCATGATTGCTCCCTCTCCGATATTTTCTGCAGCTTTTTGAATCGACAGGACGGACTTGCAGCTATTATGACCGTATATTTCACACATATCACACAAGAGGGTATCATGCTCAGTACAAAAACTGTTGGTTACTTGATTTTTATGAACTGAACAAAACTTTGGAACTGTTAGATATGACTGATTTATAATATCTTTATCTACTTCGGAAGCGATTGTATGAAGCGGATCGAAAGTTGAATGTAGACTGCAACATTTCTCGCATAGCGGTTCTGCGCAATCAAGACAATATGATTGTGTTACAACTTGAATGTTGTTTTGAAGACATCTGCAACAAAATGTTGTACCATCACCAGACCTAAACATATAAATTTTCAAAATTTTCTTATTGATCATGAAAGAAAGTTATACTTTGAATTACACAAAGTTAATTACGTCCTTTGTATGTATTATCCTTACGCGGTTATCAAGTTGTCATTACTTCGTGTTGATTCATTAGAATCATTCAAACTCAATTCATTCGGTTAAAGTATAAAGCGTTTAGTTTGAAATACGTGTACAATTCAAGGTACGAATTTATAACAAAAGCTTATATACCTATATGGAGTTATTTTCTTTCAGAACGACAGGTCATTCTTTTTCAGAATCTACCCGGACGATATATATCCTCCAAGGCATAACATAATGACCTGTGTGAGGTCATTATTTCACTTGATAAACATGCAATCTATAAACTTTATTCGTCTAATAGTTTTTTGTTGCCGATTAGGGAAATTCATTTTTTAAGTTCAATCGATGATATGTGTAAAAGAAACCGTCACTTTAGTCCCGCATTTTGATTTTAGAAACAAATAACGTTAAGTACGTAAAGTTTTGTTAATGTATCGCTACAATAAAGAAACATTATCATATATGTCAGATGAATTTTAATGCAGACTTTCATAAAATAAATCCAAATTAAACATATTCGTGTGTTAGATTTTAAAAATCTTATTGAGTCAAACCGTATAGTTTGATTGATTTTAGGTTGCTTGCTTAACGTCCAGTGGCAAATATGTCATGCATGTTCAGAACGATACATACTGAATAGGACATCATACTGTGACTTAAATGTATTTATTTTTGTCTTCGTGTCAGTTCTTAACTTTTTAAAATTTAAGTATACCTTTTTACTCTATCAAATGATCAACTAATAAGATAATCTTATATTTTATTGAATAACATTTACGTACATGTAACTCACGAAAGGGTCGGGTGCGGATGGTATATAATTACATCCTGATTATCTTTTTATAAAAATGTAATGCTAGTCAAAAGGCAATATTTCTGAATTTTTCATTCGATTCAAGTAAAATTGTTAAAAAAATGACCACTTTTCCGCGATAGAAATAACATAACAAATAGAAAAAAACATACCCCCTCCCCCTTTTGCATAAGCTAAGTGGTACAATAAATAACTTACAAAGTGCCTTGTATTTCTCATACACCGTTATCGGATGGTAACAATACATATGTGTCTTACTTCATGCAGTTACAGTAATATTTTTATTGTGTATGGATAATAATTTTTAAAAGGTTTATATCTAAATTATTTAGTGAGTTTTATTTCACATTCTAAATGAGCCGCAGGGCGTATTAAAACCTGAACGCTTTAGAAAGGAATATCCCACTTAAGTGTTGTCGGTAAAATAGGATACTAAATTTTACAAATCTTTATAAAATTAATATTTTTTGACGGTATATAAGTCAGATAATGCATATTTTTCTCGGGATGTCAGGATTGTTCAAAGAAATTTGATCAATCCTGACACCCCTCGGTGTGTTCTACGACAAGAAATACCTTAAAATATGCATTATCTATAACATAAATCACTTCAATCAGGAAACCAGCTGAAAAAAGGTATTGTGATTACTAGTTATTAACATTGGAATGATACTAACAGTGATTTGTTCCAAGAAAAGAAAGAGCATTATGTTAAATTGAGAGTGGAAATGGGGGAAAGAGACAACAACCCGAGCATTGAGCAGAAAACAGCACAAGGCCTACAATCGGTCTTCAACACAGCGAGAAATCCCGCATTCATTTCCAAATACAAAAAAAAGATTGAAAATTTAGAAGAAAAATGAAAACACTAACTAAAACTATTAATTAATGATCAAGCAAAGCGTTGTCCGAAAAGAGAATGGTTACAAAAGCGATCTAATTTGAGAGCAATGGATTACCCGGCAAACGATATATTCTTGTTGTAAATGTTTAATACATGATATTCACTGTATAGCTTTTCAATGATACTATATCTAACAATTAATAGTGAAAAGATATACATGTTTAATTATTTTTCTAGCGTTCGAACGAAACAAAGCTAGCTAAACATGATGCATACATATTAAAGGGAGATGTTGTCTCTGTAGAAAACGAAAACCGAATACAAAATTATAGATTTTTTTTTTACAGAGTATAAATACCTAATTCGCATCAAGTTATATTGATTACGTACGGAGTGATCAATGCATCTTATGGTGTAACCTGTCGATTTTAAAATCCCGTTCAACATGTCTACAAATTAAACATTTCGATCAAGTCAATCAAGACAATCTGTCGATCATGCAAACCCGTCAACTATGTCAAACATAGTTTAGAACCAAAAGGCCCAGTTTCATTTTTATCTATAGTATAAAATCTCTTTGAGGCAGTTTGGGTAGTTTACCAACTTTATATTCTGGATTTTTTTTCGCCTTAACCCAACGTGAGCTGAGGTGAATTAAGGTTAAATTCAATTACAATTTATAACTTGACCTTTCCAAAGTTAAGAGTATTCACACCACATTCACGCATACTGCATGTGCGAGAAAGATAAACAATAATTTATAATTTTAAATGTACTTACACAGGTGATCCATCATCAAAATGTGGAAGGGGAGTGGTTTTCGAAGGTTCTACGACTGAAACAAATGGAAAGAGACATCCAAAAGTCTTATCAATAATACATATATCTCATGGAATGTATACCTAATCAATATGAATACCATAGCATTCGCAGAAAAAGAGGGTTTCTAAGGTAAATCTTTCAGATTAAGTTTGATTAAAAAAAAGATGACGATCAATATTAATGAAAAACGATTTTGTGAAAAAATCATAATCCATTTGAAATATATGACTGTACACGGATTGTTCCATAACCACTGTAAATAGAAATACGCCCGAAGTTAACTAAAATATAAATTTCCGAGTGAACCAGCTTCGAAATAACTTTATAGTATATCTCAGTAATTTGTAGCTGTCAGGTTTCGACAATATGTTTGAAAGTGATATATAGGCCATATCTTATGATGAGTTTATTCAGTGTTATTGTTATATTTATCATTTCAAAGACAACTACACAGGTACATTTCACGCGATCAATGTAGAAAAAGAGTAAGTTCGTCAGGGATTACTTTTAAACCACAAATATCTATTCCATTGTTGAATGATAAAACCCGTATCCAGGTTTTGAAAAGACACGTTAGTATGTAAAATAGGAAAAATTCTTTTAAAACTAATCACATAAAGAGCTAAAATTACCGTAAGCCGAGATGTTTGTGAAATTTAGAATACTCGTCTGGTTTGCAACCAAATTTGCCAATTGCCAATTGATGTCGACCAATTTAACATTTTTTCTTGTAATTGATCGATAAAATTTTTTAATTTTTTTTTTATCAGAATTATTTAATATATGATTCATGCGATATACTTATTTGATTTCCAGTATCTGTAGATCTATCTTCTGTTTGCACACTTTTTTGATCTGTAGGTTTGTTGGGTAAACTGTAGGTCACTTTCACTAAAACAAAACAAAACATTATATACAAAACATCAAATGAAGCGATAAGTAGAGGTACAGTAGTCAACATTGTGTTATAATCTTTAAAATTATTTAAATACAAACAAATATATAAACATAGAAAAAAAACCCGAAAGAAACCCCCTACAACATATAAACATATAAACAAAGACCCCCCCCCCCCCAAAAAAAAAAAAATTAATTAAATATTAAATAAAATAAATCCCAACAACATATAAACATATAAACAAAGCACATCAGCACATCAGCAAAACCAAAACACAAGAATACTAATAAGAATCAAGCCACAAATGGACATCCAAAAAACAGAATAAGGAGAAAAATATGATAATTTAAACATACAAATAAAAGAACACTATAACATAGCAGCTGTGTTATGTAAGTTTGTGAAACCCTCCTGAAACAGGAAGTTCACTAAATAACTGAAGTCCTCACTAGATTTACCAGATATTAAAAATGTCTGAGATATGACTTATGTCATTTGCTGATCGGCATAACATAGACACACAATTATAAAATTGGGCAAAATTATTGAGATATAAACATGATAAACTCAATGCTTTTAACACACGTAAAAATACATATACACGGATTTTTTATAACAACTGCCATATTTCTGACTCGGTATAGGTCAGTTTTAGAAAAATTGTGATGAATTTAACATAATTTTACTGATAGTAAAACCATCCGCTCATATGGCAATGTTTAAAAAAATGCTAAAATGCAAACAGATACAGAATATAAGAATTTAAATTAAATCATTGATAATCAATTTTTAAGCTTGTGACCTTTAAAGATTTCCAAACATTTAACTTGTTCTTATTTTTGAGTACGTACATTCATTACTGTTGAGAATATGCAGCGTTACATCAACTTTACAGGACACATTTGTATCAATGTTGCAAACCTCTACCATCCTTGTTAAAAAAGATTTTACAGCAGAATGAAAATCTGTCGAAATGTTTACCACCTTGGAGGGAACAGTGGTCATTATCACTAATGACCCTCGCCGTATGAATTTTATCTTCATTTGGAGATCTTTAAATCTGTCTTCAAACATTGTCAGCATCTGTTCAATTTCTTCCACATTCCAATTTTCTGGAGTTGCAAGTTGCCATAACACAAAGCACTTCTCACTTTCTTAATTGCATAGATGTAAGAAAAATAAGAATTTCAGTATATTTTAGTAAAAACGAGTCCATTTCAAGTATATATGTTTTTATATTCTACGAACATATGTGTGCGTGTGGTTTTTTTTTATATTATAAAAAAAAAGAAGATGTGTTAGTTTATTTTTTTGTAAAAACAACGAGATTTTGATAACAACATACTTGGGTTTGGAAAGCAATATACAAAGAGAACTACTAGTATACGAGGAATGAGCGCATGTCATATACATAATATGCAATTTGTAAACTTATAGTAAGTAACATAAATTATTGATCTTCATATAATGATCGCAATATGAAAAAGATTTATATGAGAAAACAGATTTGTACTAGCATGCAATTTTCAACTTGCACCTTCTTTCTTGTTATTTTACTTGAAAAAGGTAAAAACAATTAAAAAAAAAAACCAATAATAGACCATTCTTCAAATACAAAAGATATATTCGTTTAAACCTAAACCACCTGTCGTTACTCTTTTCAGTACAGATGGCAAATAGTGATGAACAACAAATTACATTTTGTTTTTAAATTGCGGAACTATAATAGAATTTCTAATGTATAACCTTTTAATAAGTCTGGCGGTTTCTCATACTTGACCAAAATGGAAGTACTGTTGAGTTGATGAAGCATTTGCTCTACAAAATATTTTAAAGACATGTAGTTATTTTAAAAACCTTTTGACAATAACAAGGAAATCATCACTAGTCATTCTTTAATGATAATACTCAAAGTATTTTGTAAGCAAAGTTTCTGTTGTTATGCAAACTAAAAATGTTAATGTATATATTTTTTAAATATGTAATGCTCTCTGATCTCCGAGCGCGTCACTGATGGGTCTAATGTAGACGAAACGCGCGTCTGGATCATAATCCTGGTACCTTTTATAACTATCTGACATCAGTTAGGGGCATCTATGACTAAGTTGTCTAAGTTGCCTATAACTACTATATTACTAGCTTGAAAACCCTGATGTTGTGAGTTCGAATCTCGCAGGTTGCAGGTACTCCAATCTTAATTGAATACATTTATCAACTTACCTAACGAAATTCGTTAGTTTTCTCAAATCACTTTGCTAACAAAACTGACAGCTACGAAAAAGCACATTAGTGCTGAAATGGCGTGATAATAACTGCCAATCATTCAATCAATCATCAGTTACCAATGTTTGAACATAAACGCCTTAAACTGATTTGTTTTACATATATAATTATGATAATTATCTGTTTTAAAGGATTATTCTATGTAAAAAAAAAATTGAAAATTTAGAGATGAAAGACGAGATCACATAAAAAACATGAACAAAACCCTAAGCAGAACGGTAACATCAGGACGATGAATGTTCGTTATCACTTTTATGATACCTTTCCGGAAACCTATATAATATTACACCTATTTCATATTCTATAAAATACACAATAATTGTTTGAATACATCAAGATAAATGGATAGTATTTAAGTTTAAATAACAAATTACCAAAGTATTGTTACGTCAAATTTATTTTGTGTTGTACTTTTACATTTAAGGCCATACATATAATGTTGACAGTACAAATAATTTGAATACCTATCTTGGTTAGCCGCTCATTCATTTCTAAGTTATTTGTCGTTTGATTAGTCTTGAGCATATCCATGTTCTCTAAAATTGTATTTGTATTTTCTTTGACTGTGGTTTCAATGGCTTTAGTGTCGAATGACAGGCAACTATTTACGTCTGCGATAACCTAAAGTAATAATAAAATATACAATATGAGGTTGTCAATTGATGCTTCTGTTTTTTTGTGCCGTGTAGCTATCTGATGAGTTAAACCCTTTTCATAGTTTTGTACTTCATTCTTTTGTTGTTCTGTCAAAGCACTGGGCCGCCCGAGTTCACAGTTATCGTTATTTGATTTTCGTTGTCCACAAATATAGTCCCTAGTGTGGACAGTGTTTTACTTGTCAATTTTTTTATAACCCCTTCCAAATTTATTTTTTCATAGTTTATGCCCCAAATAGCAAGGAGAGGGATGAAATTACACCAAAAGAATGGCTCATAAATTTGAAAGCTAAATAATGCTTTGGTCTAGCTAAAAAAGGTTAAAATTTACACTTTCGGAAGCTGCCAAAAGGTTTCAAGACCCCCTTAACCTAAAAATGTCCATATTTTGAGTTAGAGCTGATAAAGTTTTCTATAATTTTGATATAATTTGTCTCAAAAATAGTTCAACACACTGTAAAAATATTATTCAGAAAGCGAAGGTGTTTTTTTTGTTTTTTTTTTATTAATTTTCATTTATTATCTAAAGGAAATGCACTACAAAATAACTGGTCTTGGACCCACTGCTCAATATTCGAATTGGCGTGTCAGCAAACATGTCTCAGTCCGCCACATTCTGTGTAAGACTGTAATTCAGTGGTTATCGTTTTTTGGTGTTTTTAATTTCTGGTGTGTTTGCGCAAGCTAGTTGAATGTGAAAAGAGATAAGGCCAATATCCTCCGATTTTATTTCACAAAAAGGCCAATCCTAGTGCTGAAAGAATAAAAATTAATGACAAAAGAAGAAAAAAAGTATTCTTTGATCATGTCTCGAATTTTCGTATCATGATATGCCAGAAAAATTATAATATGACCCTCCTCCATCCTCCATCCCTCCAAAAAATGAGCGTCACATATGCAGAATTTACAGTGTATTAGTGGGATAAATCGGGAAGCCTTCGAAAATGAAATTTCAAACACAAACAAAGTTATGTTTTTGTTGTTGTTATTCATAAAACATTTTTTACCTAATAGACATTGAAAATGGTTTCTTGAAAAATAACCCAAAAACTACTTTTTTTGATAATAAAAAAGTAGAAAATCTATAATTTGTATCTTTTAAGCTGCTTAATATAACTTTAATTATCAAGACCCGCCGAGGCTCCTTCGGTGGCTTATAACACTTTAATGATTGATTGTTTTGAAGAAAGTTTTCATATCTCACGCAGGTAATTTGCATTTTTGTATTGCAATATTTTATCATACTTTTTCTAATGCTCTTCCATTCGTGGAGTCAATATGGATAATTTTGACTTTATATCATTTCATTAAAGAAAAACAAATAATATGCTGTTTATTGTGTGCGTTCCTTTTACTATACATACTCTTCACCTATTTCGGTCACCTATTTCTGTGCATTAAATTTATTTTATATAAATGAAAAGAACAACAGTTGTGAATGAAGTAGGTGCTTGTACATAACCAATAACACGAGACTTGATTATATAACAATGCAGCCAAAACGTTTTGAGTGTAATAGACACAAAAAAAAAATTAACAGAGCAGACAAATAATCTTTTTGAAAAGTTGTATTATATGTAACAAATGCGATAGCTAGTACTGACATTGCTATTATCGTCACATCATCTGGTACCTATGTCATAAGAAAATAAACAACACCACAGAAAAAAAATCGGTTACACTTCAAATCTTGACTTTAGGTAAAACATCATGAAGGTGTTGCTACTGTATTATAAGAAAGGGTCCATTTGTTACAATGCCAGACTCAGATCAACTGATTTAAACCAAATAATCAAATTAAAAAATGTGTTCTGTATTCAAATTCAACCCTTTTTAAATTTTTTTATATGTTATTTTTAAGTTTAACAAAGGCTTTTTTATATACCTATACGCTACAAATTACCCACCAGTTTTGACACGCTTACTTAAGCAACATATCTTTAATACTAATCAAATTTTGAATAATTAGTAAACAATTCATATTTTGATACTCCTTAGGGGCGTTCACAAACAAGGTCGATATTGGTTTTGATAAACAAATCAATCGGTAGTATTGGTCTTGTCTATTGTAGGAATAAAGGAAACAGTATTATACCTCTGTTCGAAAATCCTAAATTGATAGAGAAAAAGCAAATCCTGTTTACAAACTGAAATTGAGGTGAACACATCGACTATAAGAGAAAAACAACGAAACAACAGAAACACTGATGTGCCAAAAAAAAACCAAAACGACAATGCACCACACTTAGAAACGCACTATAATATAACAACTGCCATTGTTTTGACTTGGCACAGGACATTGTAAAGAAAAAAATGTAAAGTTGAATTTGGTTTGGCGGCTAGCCATACCTCACACTTTCATCGCAATGTTAAATAAAACACTAAAATGACAACATTACATGACAGGACTACAATACAAATAAATGCAAGAACATTCCAGACAGAAATATACAGAAATAAACATTAAAATATGACATTTCGACATGCTAATAGTTAACATAGGTATCAGACTTATAATTCAATTCACCATACATGCGTTTCATCTACAGAAGACTCACTAGTAACGTTAAATTCAGAATATTAGGCCAAACAAGTACAAAGTCGAAGAGCATTGATAACCAAATATTCTTTAAAAAAAATGTGCCAAATTACGATTAAGGTGATTTATGCCTTGGATAAGACAATTCTTAGTATTTAGAATAATTTTTACTTCTACAAACAGTAAAACCATTAGTGGTGACTAAACACAGAATAAAAAACGGAAAAAAACCACACATAAAACAGCCCAGAATATATATAGCTACAAAAGATAAATATGGAATCCATGACAAACGAAACTTCGTTGTCAAAACTTAAGCAAATACTGGCCGAAATTATATTCTTCAAAAGGTTAGATATAATGACAAAAAATCAGAGATAATCCGATCATTAGAAAGTGTCTGGGCATATGCCTGCATACCTTGAAATGCCTGAATATTGTCCTGTGAAAAATTTTGAAACATACCTTTCAGTTTCAAAGTTGCATCCAGATTCTGATAGACTTTGGCAATATCCAAAAGAAAGCTTCAACTCCAGTGACGAATGCTGGTATACAAAACGTTCTATAGGAAAAGACACATTATCATATTTCTTGTCGACACTAAGTAAGTTCTATCCACAACATACACCAATCACTCTATTAGAGCAACAGGCGCAACCATTCCCGAAAGTAATTGTTCAATGGCACAGATAATGTCCGTGACAGGCCATTAATTCGCATCATCTGTTCCCGTATACCAACGTGTTTCAAACAGAGAGAAACAAGTAATGGGTGAAATTATCACAATCTCAGTTCGTGGCCAACAACCTTCTACCCTTTAAGTGATGCCAGCTACAAATACTGCAGCACTCATGTCGGTGTCAACTACTGCAAACGAACTTGTTTCAACTTCAACAACTTTCCCTATAATTCTAGACCTTAAATAGTGTCAATAAAATTGAGAATGAAAATAGGGAATGTATCAAAGAGACAACAACCCGACCATAGAAAAAACAACAGCAGAAGGTCACCAACAGGTCTTCAATGTAACAAGAAATTCCCGCACCCGGAGGCATCCTTCAGCTGGCCCCTCAACAAATATATACTAGTTCAGTGAAAATGAACGACATACTAATTTCCAAATTGTACACAAGAAATTTAAAATAAAATAATACAAGACTAGGCTCCTGACTTGGGACAAAGGCAAAAATGCGGCGGGGTTAAACATGTTTATGAGATCTCAACCCTCCCCTATACCTCTAGTCATTGTAGAAAAGTAAACGCATAACAATACGTACATTTAAAATTCCATTCAAGAGAAGTCCGAGTCTGATGTCAGAAGATGTAACCAAAGAAAATAAACAAAATGACAATTATACATAAATAACAACAGACTACTAGCAGTTACTGACATGCCAGCTCCAGACTTCAATTTAACTGATTGAAAGATTATGATTTCATCAAATGAATATCAGGCACAATCCTTCCCGTTAGGGTTTTAGTATCATACCATCATAAAATATATTAGAAGAACATAACCCGTGTCATGCCAACAACTGTTTTTTAAATAAATGTGTTTAGTTTCGATGCAAAGACCCTATAAGTGAATCAATATTAACGCCAAAATATGCAATCTTTAATGACCTGACAACAGTATCGTAACTATATCCCTTCTTCATAAGTCTATTTAAAGGTTTTGTTAGTTTGTGCGGTGAATAATGACATTGTTGTGCTTAATAAAGAATATTTCCATAAAAAAAATGGATGTGAAATACCTTAACGTATAAGAAGTCTGCATGTTGAGCTATATTTACGAATGATTTCCTTATACCGATGATAAAATTTAGTAATGTTTTGAATAGTTTGTGATATCGAAAACCCTGGTGTAATAATTTTTCAGTAATACATACATTTCTCTCGTTAGAATCTAAAACATTGTTACAAACACGAGCGAATCGTACAAGTTGAGATATATAAACACCGTAAGATGGTGACAAGGGAACGTCACCATCTAAAAATGGATAATTAACGATAGGAAATGATAAATACAAAGGTGCAAAGACTGACGTCCAGAATATGAACCAGTATACAATAAATTAAGTTATGTAAAAACTGGAAAACTTTTCTGACGTTGGGTTCTAAAAGGATGTTACAGTGTTATAGATAATCAAAACTGTTACTTCGTTTCATTTAAAAGCTTCTATTTACGTTTACAATTTAAAGTATTACTTGAAAATGCATGAAAGGGTAATCCGTAATATGGCTCAGGAAATATAAAGCCTAAGCTAGGAATGTCACATTATATACCCTGTCTGCAACCTGAATAACATATATTATCTCATCAAAATATATCCAAATACATTGAAGAAAGGTTTATTCAAAAAGTTAGAGATAGTGAAAAAAAAAATCTTTTTTATATAAGAAAACAACTGTCTACGTATGAAATGTGTGTACAAAGATTTCACTCTTTTGCCCAGCTTGATATGTTTTAGAAAGAAAGGGGAAAAAGTACACGTATGGTACTTTTTGCATTCATGTTCATAGTTTGCTTACCAAGTTTATTTATTTTTTCTTATCTTAACAGTTCTACTTAATACAACACAATCTTCTTGTAAGCATTTATGCTATATTGCAACTTAGGATTGAATATTCAACTCACGGGAAAATTATTTCTCCACAAAACAATATATAGTTTCATCCTGACCAGACTATAAATAGTGCATGTATATATGTAGTCAAGACACTTGCAAAGTAGTGGCTCTTGTTATGCACAAGTAAAACCTAAGTACAGCAAAATAGCACTAAACTGTTAAAGTGAAAGCTAAACATACAGCACTAAATTATGTACAGTATGAAATTATAACAGTTCTATAAATATAGAACACATTTTTACGTACGGACGAACTGATCACTTAAGGACGAACCTTCATTTGACGGTGCCCTGAAAAAGATATCCTCATTTAAGGTCAGTCCAGTGAAGAGTGACAATCTTCTAACTGCAAAATTTGACTTTTTAATAGATCTTGCCTCGCTGGTCATTTTTGTGATTTTTGTGATTTAAGTGTTTACTTAGTCATTGGATCAAAGAAGGCATATTTGACACAAAATGTTTCTCGCGAAATATTATAGTTTTAAATAACATGATAATTGAAAAAAAATCATTTAAGGGCTATAACTCCAATAAGAGTTGGTTTAACACTTTTGAGGAATATGGACAATTAGTAGAGCTCGTTATTTTGAACATGTTTGCTCTTTTCATATTTTTTCTATATATAACGGTTCAAAAAACTAAACCTTTTTATAGCCATGTCATCCATGTTGTTTGGTAGGCGAGGTCATCGCCACATTAGTTAAACTTAATACCCCAGTGGTGATTGTGGCCAAGCTAAGGTAAATATATCTCCGTAGTTTCAGAAGAGAAGATTTTTATAAAATATTATATAAAATTTACGAAAATTTATTAACAATTGACTAATTAGTGGCTAATTTACAATTTTGGTCTTGATGACTTATTTGTAGATCTTAATTTAATCAACTAATAATATTAAAAACCACACACACACTTCATCCACCCCACTTTCATCCCACTGACAATAAAATTTTAATAAAATTTCATACATGATTAACATTGAAATGAATACTTCATCAGCTTTACACACTTTATGTATGTAGGTCGAAATCCATGTCGTTTATGCTTATATTATATTGTTGAAAGCACATAGAGATACTGTACATGTAATTTATTAGATGCAACAGACAACAGTATACATAAATGAACAATACTTATAACATGCAAGTGTACACCACAAATTAACCAATGAACTTAGGAATTCGTTGGTTTCATGTCTTGAAAAGTACTTATTTTGAACTTTTTTATTGTTGTAAAACGTCAATACACTGAACCATTACATTTAAAGCTATAGGTAATTTGTATAGTCACTCGATAAAACCCGGACGCCCTAGAAAAAGCCCAGACCGCTCTTGAAAAAAAACCGGACATACAGAAATAAATTTAGTCTCAAAGTGTCGTTTTCAATGCACTAACTGATTTTTTTGTAAAGTGTCTGTATATCTAAGGATATATAGATAACATTTATGCATTTCCTCAGAAATTTTCATATGTATGTGCAATTTTATCATGTATGCTTTATAAATAAAATTTATGATACAATTTGTCACTTTGACAAACTGTTGAACTTTATTTTCAATTTTGTGTATTTGCAATCTTTGTTTAAAAATTATAAATCGACGGAAACTCTATCACAATAGTTTTCATCAAATCTAGAGTTTGTCTCTTTGAATTAATTTCCATTTTCAACATTCTATAAAGTATGTTTATCAGTAAAGTTACAATAATAAAATTGAGAATGGAAATGAGGAATGTGTCAAAGAGAAAACAACCCGACCAAATAAAAAAAAACAGCAGAAGGTCACCAACAGGTCTTCAATGTAGCGAGAAATTCCCGCACCCGGAAAGAGCTGGCTCCTAAACAAATATATACTAGTTAAACTTAAATCAACCTTCAATAGTCATTGAATCACCTCTATTAACACTTTACCAAGAAAGAGTGGACTTGTTAAAGCCTTAACATGTTATAGTATAAAGTAAAGTGGTGCAAAATTGATAACTAGCCTTGTTATATTTTAGTATCAAAAAAGCACATTATCATAGATATGCTTACCTTCTCTACATTATCTAGCAATTGTGTTATTTCATCCTTCGCTAAATCAGACTTGCGCAA
This sequence comes from Mytilus edulis, assembly GCA_019925275.1. NCBI lineage: Eukaryota > Metazoa > Mollusca > Bivalvia > Mytilida > Mytilidae > Mytilus > Mytilus edulis. The sequence goes on from CM034362.1 coordinate 42,989,873, forward strand.
ATACTCAATATGTTTCCGAATAATGCGTTTGTAAGAAGGATCCGATAGATCTACTAAAGCATTCTCTAAGTCTGTTTACGATGTATTCAAAATGACCATGGAAAGGCAGTTCATGGAGTAAGCATGGCAAATCTGACTTCTTGTTGTTGTTATTTTTTCCAACCTAGAGTTCTCATTTGAGGTTAATTTTGTCAAATTGCGGAGAAGAAACGATATCGCACTAATATCAAGTTCATGAATCGCAATATTGTGGTGATATATTTGTGTATACACACCTGTACAACATCTCGACCATTACGGACAATATGTGCTTTATTTACAAGACCATTGTCATCATAAATCTTTTTATATATCCAGTTATCCATGCGACTCAATCGATTAAAGTTGTATCCTGCAGGAGGACATTCACAACATGATAGCTTCTTAGATTGCCAGATATGAAAAATATCATGTTTTTTGTCTACAAGAAACATTTTAAAGTTTCCGTTGTATGCGGGTAAAAGTTTCTTTTCAGCAAAGGCAGCCAGAACGTCAGTACCGGTTTCGATGACACATTTATATAGACGTAACAAATCCCGTGCCTCAGATGTGTTGGTACTCATTGCAGTGAGTTTGATATTATCATATGTATCACATTAATAATTTTCACTGATATCTCATATGACACACTTTACATTAAAGATGCTTCCATTTTGTAACATTGTAGATTGGCTCGTAAACAAATGCTGTAAAAAAATATCGAAAATCAGCAATCTATATACTCCTTCATACCGCATCAATGACGGCTCCTAAATAGTACTGTAATAATTAATGCACATAACAATCATGCCCCCTTAGCAATAAACTTAAATGGTTGAATGTATTTATTCACCAGTCATATCATAGCTTGAGTTAATTTTCGTGTTTCTATTTATAGGCTTGCATTCATATAAATTAGTCGTTTCGAAAGAGGACCTTTATCCAAAAACTGATTTTATAAAAATGATTGGTATGTAAATCAGGTTTGTCTATTGTATATCTGTGTAACAAAATATGCTTTAAATAAAGAAACAAGATACTTAATTCAAATGTTATTGTCCGCACGCTTCGTTTGTCTGCGTTTAATAAACATTGATTAAAATCTTCACTGTGACCTTGCCTTTGTTAAATAATAAGTATTCAATGATTCAGTCAAATGTAAAATCAATTTATGTGATATCCAACTGTACGGATCTTATGAAGTCATTCTATAAAAAAATATTATAGATTTTGTGTTTTGACATCGCACGTTTAATACATAGAAGGTAATGGCTTCAACGATTATCATTAAGTATAGTTATTCAAGCATGTCTTCATAGTATACTTTTTGTGTTAAATTGTTTGTTTATGTTTGGTATAAATGCAGCGTAATGTATTTTGATTTGAATACCTTTTATAAGTAAAAGCACAAAAATTTAGATTGCTGGAGCTTTAAATTTAATTGTTGTTTAAAATCACGTTTTTACACAGACGACTTTTTGGTTATAGTAATAAATACCCGTTGATAAATTGTAAAACGAAAGTGTGTCCGTTACGTTGTCGAGCAGATAAAAAATGGATACTAATCATAATTATTTCAAAAATTCAATGTGTTCTTAATTCACTCCTATCTACTTTTCTAACTCATTAAAGTGATCATATTTCTTCAATTTAAAAAAGCCTTTCTTACAACAAGTAACCAAAAAAATACGATAAGCTTATCCATACTTACTTACTATTATATACAAAATGAGAATATTTTGTTATAAATAGATATCAGAAAATGTGATACGAGTTCCATGGAGACAACTCTCTATCCAATTTACAATTCATAAAAGTAAACCATTATAGGTCAAAGTATGGTCTGCAACAAGGAGCTCTGGATCCCACCAAACAACAAACTTTAAAGGGGCAACGATTTGATCTGTATACATAAGGAGAAACAAGAAACAATTATAAACTTCATCAACAAATGACAAATACTGAACATCAGATTCCTGACTTAGGACATACACAAACAAAGGTAGCTGGTTTAAACGTTTTAACAGGTTCAAATCACCACTCGTATCTGAAACAATGGTGTAACATCACAACAGAGAAAGACACACTATGAAATATAAGGTAATTTCAAAATAAAATATGCTACACAGAGAAACCAGTAAGCTAGACTTTTTTATTGATAAAATTTTGTTGAATTTGGAGAAAGACTTTTCAAAAAATTGTCGGCATTCCTAATGTAACAAACAGTGTGCCCCTGCTTGTCGTATTTTTATATGAATCGGAGTTCCGATGTCCAAAACAAGAAGAATAAAGAAGCCATGTAATTTAATTTTGCATTCAGATATATTGATGATGTTCTTTCCATTAGCAATCCAAATTTCGGATTGATTTAATTTATACACTCCCCAGAAATTGAAATTAAAGAACAACATACACGGCCTCCTCCGCATCATTTTACAGTTGTACATCGAATTTGACATTCACAGTCATTTCAGTACAGTAATCTATGACAAACGAGACGACATTAATTTTGTAGAATCATGCATCATTTAATCCCGCTGCAAATGTTTGCACCTGTCCTAAGTCAGGAATCTGATGTACAGTAGTTGTCGTTTGTTTATGTAATATATACGTGTTTCTCGCTTCTCTTTTTGTTTATATAGATTAGACCGTTGGTTTTCCGTTTGAATGGTTTTACAGTAGTAATTTTGGAGCCCTTTATAGCGTGTTGTTCGGTGTGAGCCAATGCTCCGTGTTGAAGGCCGTACTTTAACCTATAATGGTTTACTTTTTAAATTGTTATTTGGATCGAGAGTTGTCTCATTGGCACTCACACCACATCTTCCTATATCTATCTACAAATTATAAAATTCTTTTTTTGATACTAAATGAGTAGTAAATTAAGAATAGCAAAATGCTTTATCTTTATTTCCCTGTAAAACTGGATAGGTTTTGTAGATGCACTTATTAAATTGCCAACCTCGAAAAATGTATATTGATTTATTTTTGATAATACCGATATTTGTTACATTCGTGGGTACAAAGAAAAATTACAAATCTTTAAAAAAAAAATATCGATTTGAAACAAAAATGACAAACAAGACAAATTGTATGCCAATAATACTTGCATGACTCAAAGAAACCATAGCTTTTTATTTCAAGGGAAGCTAAATTCTTATCTCTTTTCATGTTTTTGTGTACCTACGATAAAGATACGGGATATGTAGCATGTATTCCATACTTCATCTATTAACTTTCGTTTTCTCAGATACAATACATTATTGAAAGTTAAAAACAAGTTTCTGTTAACCGATAGTCTCGACAATTTGAAAATTTAAAACACCTATATTCATACAATTTTTATTTCGTTCTACAAATATAAAAATAAAAGAATGATGCACTTTCAAATTTTAATATTGCAAAGTAAAATAGAAATTCTCTACACAAGGACAATTTTCATTTTCCAATCTTTTATGTCAAAAAGAAAAATGCACCATATTGGAGCATTCTTCATTTTGTATTTTGAAAAATCAAATTGAAAATGCTCGACGTGAGAGCATTTTTGTTTAACCATCTTTGATATTAAATTAAAAAAATGCATGTATTTAAATGGCTAGTTTTTATTAGAAAACTTTTGTAAGTATACTTTTTTCCAGCAAATAATTCGCCGACACGTTTCCCGTATGCATGATCAAATTCTGTCGATCTGCGTGCTGTCATTTGAAAGAATGTTTCTCTTTCTTTTCATGGAATCCCTATTGCTAGTAAGATTTTATTGAAATAATTTTGTTTTTTGTATTATGTTTATATTAAAATTAATTGGCATTCCAGTAACCATAGCGTGATCTTTCTCGTAAAAATCCGGTGATCGCAATACGCCAGTGCGAAGGGGGAAACCAAACGTAAATATCGCTCAGTCATTAAAACAAACTATATCGTGTTGTTCATGTGATACACGTGCCTGCATGAATATCCATGCTTCTTTTTTGATTGTTTACTAGGGTAACATTCAGTTCACATCGGCCTCACAACACGACCCTTTTGAAATAAGTCTTCCGAACCAATTGGTTGCTTTTTTGGGGCGTTTATTGTGAAATATTGTATTTAGTTCGATTTTGCATTGTTGTTCCCAGGTTCGCATGTTGAATCGATTATCATATTACTTTTTGATTAAGGCGTTTCTCTGTAATGCGTGTTCTTACGTGTATTTCTGGTGTATTTCTATCATGTAATGTTTTACCAATATTTATCAAAATTGTCATAAAGCGGGAGTTTTGGCATGCCAATGAACCAGGTTCAACCCACCGTTGTTTTCTTTAAATGTCCCGTTCCAAGTAAGGCATATGGCAGTTGTTCTCATATGCTTCGTTTCCATGTGTTTTTTAGTTTTGTTTTGTTGCACAACGGTATTCCTATTGTTATCTTTGTTTAACTTTTATAGTTAGTGTGTTCCCTTGGTTTTGTTTTGTAACCTGGAACCTGGATTTGTTTATTTTCTCTATCGATCTATGACTTTAACTACTATTTTCACATTACATTTCCCCGTTTTTCGTAATATTGAATATTCGTCAATTATTTGAGTTATTATAAGATTACAATTTGCATGTATTAGTATCTTATTTGTCAAATCAAACGTTTGTCGTTTTTATTGTAACGATTTCCGAAGATTGAATTCTCCAATCTGTAAGAAAAAAAGACATAGTAAAACTCAAAATTAAAAATAGCACATCCATTGAGAATAGTTGCTTTAGAACTATTTTGCAATTTCTTTACATTTTAACAGACTCCTTATACTAAATTTCTCTTTTTACGCGAACGACAACAATGACAAAAGTTAACTTGAACTACAAAATAATAAAATAAAAAATGCTCTTTTTAAATTTTATGCGCCCGAAGTATTTGTCTGGATTTATTGTCACCAGGGTCGTCAAGAGATTAATATTATAAAAGCCAATGTGATATAACAACCGAATCAGTATAGACAAGCTATATGACAAAAACAGGAGATACTAGTAACATACTGCTAGTAGTCTGTTGTTATTCATGTATTATTGCGAGACTTAATCTTAAAAGAAATGTGTATATTTATAATTATATATATGACATGAAATCGCTTAACAAAGCTAGTGTTATTTTTTTGTAGTAATTATTTAGTCATTTATATATAAATTGTATTAACCATCTCAAGAGTCCTCAGCTGAAGGGTTAAAATCTTGTATGAGATTTTTTTTTTAGTTTTTACATTTTATATTTTAAAAGAAGGACCTCAATTTTCGGCTCTTTACACCATTTGCGAGTATGGTCTTGAAGAAACGATGATAGTCCGTCGGACGGGAACGATAAATGGCTGACCCTTTTTTAGAGTGAGCCATACCTATGCACGTTAAAGACACCCTTGTAGATTTCGAAAAAGAGTATAAATTTCATAACTTGTTTCTAAATCCACTATAAATAAATATGCATGTTTAAACTAAAAGAAGGACCTTTTTGGTAATTTAGATCAAATATTATTTAGAAAAGTTTTAGAATTTTGGATGTGTACGCTAGTGATTTCTGCCTGTCTGATTTCAGATTCAGATGTTGAATACTAAACAAGGAATAGAGAATATAGGACAGCGATACATGTTACCATACAAAAGCAATGATAAAGTATACATTTGAGGACAGAAAAATAAATGCTGTTAAGATTTCATTCTAAATCCCTTCAAAAAACCTTCTAAAAGTATTCTTACAAGTGGAATTTTTAAGATAATGTACATTTTTCTGTAAAACACAATTATTTTTTTAAGAACCAATCAATCAGACATAATATGATGTAAAGTAGATGAAAACCTTTATATCATCGGGGCTAAAGCCCTTTCAGAATTGAAAATCTTACTTCTATTACTTAAAAAAATAACTTTAAAAATATTTCAATACAAATTGATAACATATGCTAGTATTTATTTAGATATAAGAAGATGTGGAATGAGTGTAAATGAGACAACTCTCCATTTAAGTCACAATCTGAAAATGAAAGGTTATCTTCTCCTGGGCGTTAGAAAATCCTTAGATTTTTTAAAAATTCAAAGTTTTGTAAACAGAAAAATTTATAAAAATGACCGTATAATTGATATTCATGTCAATACCGAAGTGCTGACTACTGGGCTGTGATACCTTCGGGGACGAATCGTCCACCAGCAGGTACTTGGTACTTTAAATCTTTATCATTGCTTTCTTATGGTTCCTAAAATACATTATACAAACCACAAACGAAATAAACAGATTTTAACTCAAAACAAAATACTACACCATCACGTATAAGAAAGAATCTACACAATACCAAAGTCTTCTTGTTTTATAGTATCATACACTATTGTTTTTGTGTGAAAACCTTGCTTTTTTCCAATATCGATGTCATATTTCAAACACTCTAAACGTTTTCTATAAATGATAAAAAGGCGTAGCTTTTTTGGGATAAATCCATGAGGTAATGACGTTGGTCGTTTATTGTTTAATAAAAATAAGATATCTAAATTATTCATGATTGTTAACTACAAAACATCAACAGAAGTGTTTGTGCTCAATTTAAAACGGAGATATTTTCTTTATATCTAAACTTTGAAACTGAAAGGCCGCCTGCTGGTTAAAGGTATGCTTCCTGTATTTTATTATTTATCTTCAAATGCATATTAGGTATAAATATTTTGAAACGTCTTCATCAAAGTACTTGAAAAGCTGCATGCGCAACTTTCAAATAAATATATATCTAATTTCTATTCCGTGAGTTGTGTTAGATATTTTGTTCGCTGTTGCAACGTGGTTCACTATCTACATATCCTGCTTTCGGGTATTGTTAGATGCTTTCTAATACGTGATGGTGTAGTATTTTGTTTTGAGTTAAAATATGTTTATTTCGTTTGTGGTTTGTATAATGTATTTTAGGAACATTCAACATATATCTTTTTGTCAGTATAGTTGAGTTAATCGATGTTCGTCTAATGGGTATTGGTTTTAAGTTTTGTTTGCATGTGTTAACTGTATTATAGTTTAATCGATCTCGCTTCATAAATAAGTCTTTATTTGTCATCGTGTGACTCGTTTCATTTTTTTTCTTTTGAATTTCAAATTTTCTTTTTATAGCAGTATCGATTATCCTTTTGTTGATTAAATAAGACTTTATAGGCTTTGTATTTTATATATTTAATTTATTTAAAATACAAATTTTGCAGTTTTTGTATAGTCGTTATCCAATAATCGGATCCTCCAATCTGCAAGAAAAAATTTAAAGTGACAATTGAAAATCCTGACACATAAATTGTGAAGTGTATTACAATTTGATTTTACATTAACCTTTTTTCTTCTATTCCTTTAGATCATGTACATCATTTCCAGAAGGAAATGTCTGTTCCAAGTAAAAACTAAGACAGCTGTTTCCAATCGTTTTATGTGTTTGAGTTTTTCATTATCCGATTAAAATTTTCCTTTGAATTCGTTTTTTTAAATATTTTATTTCGTACAAACTCATATACTGTTTTCGATAAAAATTTCAAATGAATAAATTGATAATAAAAAATCATTGTTAATTGTCCTTGTTCTTTTTTATCCTTTCTTACTCATGATATTCTAATTATGAATTAATATTGAAATGGTATTACCGTCGGAGACAATTCGTATTCCAGCAGAGACATTGACCCAGTGTAGATGCACCAATGCCTTAAAATATTTAAGTCCCGACGAATATTCTGTCCTTTGATCGGAATTAGTAATTCAAAGTTATCGGAATATAGATCAGATAATCGTATTATTTTTACTAAATGTATCATTATTTATAAAAGTTTTGTGTCATATATATCAAATACCATTTTTCATGAAATACTAATTCATTCAGACCATAGGTGTGTGTGTCCATTATTAAGGTGTATAAACAGTGTTGATTTATGAATCTTTTCTTAACATACGCAACTGCTAATAAAAAATCTAGAAAAAAACCAAAGAGTCGAATACCATTAAAAGTAATAACGGATACATAAACTTTTACAATTTTGTTTTTATTATGAATAAAGACGACAAAATTAGACTGAAATTAAGGAAACAAACAAGATTTGACGCATAATTCAATCTAAAAATCCCTGAAATACAATACAACTTATACAGTGGAAAAGTTTCTAGTATACTTAAGAGTTCAATACTAGTCATCTAATCAGTAGCTGCATGATTTAATTTACATATTAGGACTATATGAGGAAATGACATACTGCTTTTCAACTGATTTCAATTTTACTTGCTTTTTCTCACAAACATATTTGTAAACAGTCCCACAAGGGGAATCGTTCCAGAAATCTCCGAATGTTCCACCTGTCATCAGGCAATCTTCGCCTCCACCATTATTTGGTTCTCCAGGATACCAGTTTGTGTAATCTAAGGCATTCCCTGTTGACGCCCATTCCCATCGACCCTCTGAAAATTCGTCTGTTCCATCTAACCAAAAATATCCTGTTACATACAAAACACAATGTTATGTTAAAATATTTAATATTTTGTTGTTGCATTTTTTCATTAGTTTTGATTTGAATATGTTAGAAGCCTGTTTGGTAGCTTTTATTTGTAGATAGGGTTTGTAAGTGTTTCTAGTTTTCCGTTTTTTATTTAGATTATGCCCTGTTTTGTTTTGTTTAAATGTTTAACATCATTTTTTAGTGCAATTAAGCTACTGTTCTGCGCGAGTCAAGGCTCCGTGTTGATATCCATGGTAAGACATATAATTGTTAACTTTTTATACATTGTGACTGGCTTGGATCTATTTTTTTGGGTGAAATCGTCCGGATTTAGCAAGCTGATGCATATTGTATACGTGTCAAGTGAACTGAATGCGATTTGTAAATAAAGGCAATAGTAGTGTACCGCTGTTCAAAACTCGTAAATCGATGGACAAAAAAACAAAACAATTCGGGGGAACAAACGAAAACTGAGGGAAACGCATTAA